>OMLM01000372.1:115498-141254 GCA_900302695.1 Helostoma temminkii
AAAGATCTAATCAACTATTGGATGGATTGCAGACAAACATTTATAGTCCTCAGAGGATAAATCCTAATGACTGATTTCTTGACTTGCCTCTGAAATGTAAATCTTTCAGTTATTTGGTTAATGTAAATGCAAATGTAAGGAAGGCCGTTACCCACTTTATAAACAGGGTTATTTAACAGTGGCATGCTAACGTACATTCATTTCTTTGCATCAATATTTCAGGTATCCAAAGCAGCTGCAGACCTGATGGCATACTGCGACGCCCACATACGCGAGGACCCCCTCATCGTGCCCGTCCCCGCCTCGGAGAACCCTTTCCGGGAGAAGAAGTTCTTCTGCACCATCCTCTGATGACCTGTCGGTAGAGCTGTACAGGTGCAGGCATGGCGTTGCCTGGCTTCTCTGGCTTCACCACACCTAAAGCTACTGGCTGAAGGCGTTGAGTTGAGTTTTGCCAGGTGGACGTTCTGTTGTTGGTCAGCTCTGTCCTGGTGGCTGAAGGTTTTGGGGGAGTCAGCTACCGAACTGGCAACCCAGCGAGCGTATCATGTCTTGTTAAATAGGTTTGTTATTGCTTTGTTATTAGAGAACAGCCTTGCTCAGTGCTTTATGAGATGAAAGATGTTTTTTCTTTTATTGTGCTAGATCTTAACATGCCTCAGGAAACAGAAATTTGCCCCAGTGTTTGACTTTTTTAAACATTTATTCCTCTTCCCTTTATCTGAATAAAAAACATTCATTTTTGTATGATCTAGAACATAATTTGAATTAATTTTTTTTTATTGCTTTCAGTGCACATGTTTGACTATTTGTAGCAACATTTACTCAAGTCCCACTGAAATTTGACACTTCCCAGTGGTTTCGATTTCAATTTGCCTCTAGAGTCAGTAACAATTAACCTGCTCGTTTTAGCACTGCAGTACCGTCAGATTTCGATTAGAGCACGGAAACCTTATCTCGCGTAGTAAATTATTTCATTTTGTGCAAACTGCACTTGTAATGAGAAGGAGGCAGCTCCACATCAGTTCTGCTGCAAATAAATAAATAGACTCTCTGTTTTTGGAAAGGTGTTTCAACAGTGAGATGAGTTCTTCGGGGTTATCACTGCGCAAACAACCCTTAAGTCAAAACTTATTTATGAATCTGCCGCCTCCTTCTCGCGCCCGCTCTAATGCGTTCTACCTTTACTGCTCTGTTTGATGTACTCTTCATATTCTTCATCCCCTTCAAATCAGACACACTATCCGTTAACCCTGCTCCCCCCAACTGGAATTTCTTTACAAGCTGCAGGATATCTTTCCCTTCTTATTTCCTTAAGGGTCTTGTTTGTTTTCTGGGCATGTTTCCTGAACCTGATACTTTTTGCCTGTCCTAGAGTGAATGGCAAGGCCTTTGACATTAATGCCAAACCAGAGGCCTGCATGTTTCTCTGCTCCTTTTGACAGCCCCCCTCTGTTTCCGAGGGACTGTCAGTCTCTTAGAGTGTACAGTATGTTACAGTGCCAATTTCTGTGCGAGCAGTGTGAGCTTCACACTGTGGTCCCACAGCCTTTTTCTGTTTTGTTTTGTTCTGGAAGATAAAGCACACTGTTGAAACATTTCCTTTACTTGGTAGTTGAATAGCATTTCCGAATTTTTACGATGAATTGTTATGATTGATATTAATATTGTTATTATCGGTAGTATTATTGAATATTTGTTGCACAGCACTGACAGCTACATGACGTGTAGTGCTATTAAGCTTGTACGATACTTAGGAAAAAAAATTTATAAATCATGCAATTATTGATACTATCTGAGTATTTTTTAAAAACAGTGGTGAGGGTCGGTTTACATGATATGATCCCTTCAGGTGGTTCAGGCTTTTTGCATCTTCGTTTCTGTAAAGGTAATGGAAATTTCTTCTCTGTACTTGAATAGTCATCACATTAGGAATCGAACACAACCTATTGGATTATTATCATTAATAATTATTGGAAAACCTGAGGCAAACTTCAGGGTGCTCTCACTGACCTCATTTTAAGGTGGTGCCAAATCTGAAACACCAACTATAAAGGCTAGAGATGAATATTGCATGGATTTATTTCTATTTATAACAGAGCAAATTATTATGATATGAAATATTGCCTCTTCATTGATTTTCTGGGTGCTAGTCTGCACATGATAATCTTACCGGAGTCTGGATATGTCAAAAATGTGCAGCTGTATTCATGAACAGTATTATTGTTTTGAAAAAAAAAGGCATTTAAATAGCAGGCTTTGTAAATCCTTTGATGGATCAAATGAATTAAAGGAAAGCGGCAACCAGAATGTGCTGTGTGTTCAATATTTCTGCTTCATGTCTCTCTGACGTTTTGAGATACAGTCCATCTGATCACACTGATAACATAAAAGGCCTCTGCAAATCGTTCTGGGTCTCACAGGAGAACATGATATTCTGGTGTGTAGTGGGGACCTCCTGTGGCTGAGATGAACCACAGGCCATCTGGATGCACTGTTCGTGTGTCATTGCATCTTATTTTTAAAGGATTGGGATTCGAATCAGCCAGTTTGCCCTCTGCAGTGTAGACAGTAAAAAGCAGCTTCTCAGTGTCTCTAATTATATTTTGGTATATTCAGCCCTGAAGCTGACATTGGGTTGTTTCTACTGTATCTCATGTGTCCATCCATGCATGTGTTTACAGCCTCACCTGGAAGTAGACAGTAGAAACGTCTCACTAAGTTTAGTTGATAGTGACACTTTTTCACTAAACTTCAAGTTGTGGTGATCCTCTTAGAGTTGACATGGACATACAAGTAATCTGGAGATTTAATACCACAGGTGACTTTCAAAAATCAACAAGTAATGGAGGAACCCTAACCCTGACAGTGATAATGTAAATCAGTTATCTCTTATTGATTTTTAAACAAATCCCATAAGAGCAGGATGCAATCAAAGAGAAGCAGAGGGACTTTCTTTAAACCTTGGCTCAGCTGGTTCATGGATTATTACCTACATTTATTTCAGGTTAAAGGCACTAAACCTTATTATATCGGTTTGCTTATTACTAGGAACTATGAGCCCCAACATTAAAAAACTATTGTCTTTTATAATTACAATGGTTCGTTTCTTTTTTACTTGACATTACTGTGCCTCTTTTTGTCTGTGCTTGTTTCAAGTGAACAGGGCTGCGAGGCTACAAACCTTTGTGCACCCATCGGGATTTAGCATTTGATTCTGAATATGATATGAGCATCACTGTGAATAAAATCAGAACACTCCACAGCCTTATAGTACAGATGAAGCAGATTAGCAGGGCTTTTAATATTTAATACCTTAATTTAAAACTTGTTTTAAGCTGGTGATCATTTACGGCTACTTCATCATTTTATGGAGCGGTAACAGTATGAAGCCCACAATCACCAATTTATTCCAAAGAGAAAAAATACAGAACCCTTTTTCCTCAAATGCCCAAATTGAATATGGAAAAAAGATTTCATGTGAGAAGATATTATAGAGTGAATATGGTTTCATATACCAACAACTAAAATTAGAAATTCAAAAAGTAGGTCTCAGTATTATTTGGTATGCACATGGTTCTCAGTTGGGACCAGGCTGGATAAAAAGAAATCTATATAGATCTGAGGAAAACTGCAGTGAGTTCTCAGTGTTTTCAGTACTGCAAAGCAAAAGAGAAACCAAAACGAGCTGCAGTCACATGAGCTCACATAGTATAAATAGTGCACAAACACGCTTCAGCACATGAATATAAAAGGTAAATAAGAGCTGAGCACATACACAACAACTTAGCATTGATAAAGGTTGGAAATTTGTAGTAGAGCAGGATGTTAGTTTGAGTTACAAGAAACTTTGAACATGCTAAGAATAGCTTCATTTTAAATGACTAATGTTTCTAAAGAGAGAACTAAATCACTGTAATGAGTATATCTATGAATACAACTCAAAAGAGAATTATATAATGCACAGGAAAGTAATTATCTCCAGGACAGTAGGTTATCTAATACTGAGAATCTGTGCTGGAGCAATTTTCCAGATTGAGCACCGTGCCCTGAAAGTGCAAGCTAAATACACAAGAACAGTAATCATTCCTAATAAGATGATTTATCTACAGTCTCTGCAGGCTGTTTTGTAGCAGTTTGTCAATGAATTGTACTCATAATATTGGAATACACTGTGTCCCATGCCAGTGTTTCCCATTGCATTATTATTTTTTGTCTAGAAGAGGTGGCAAAGCATCTAAAGTAATTTATTTAGGCAACAAAGGAGCTCTATTAAAATCAATACAAATGTAATGTTTATGAGTACGGCAGCGGGCAGCTATGTGATGGGTCCCACACTTCCTCTCCAGGAGAAATGCTGGTGCTTTCAGAGTCACAAGAAATCCTCTTCAAAAACTCCTCTCCATACACAATGGATTCCAGCTAAATGATTTATGTGCAGCACCGAGAAATGGCTTTAATAAAGTTATGTTCTAATGCCACCTGGGTTTTAGAGGGATGAAGTGATTCATGTGTTAATTTTCTACTCTGCTTACAAGGTTTTTGTCGCTTCATACAAATTTGCAGCGTGGTTTGGTGCAAAACAAAACTAAAATACCGACAGGTGCATGTGACAAAGGTCCTGCTTAGTGATGCTAGCTCTAGTCAGCTAAACAGTTTCTTTTTGTAATAAAACAATTATTCTTCTTATGCTTGCTACACTGCTCTGTTGTCTTTTACGTGGTTTGTGTGGAAATTGATACTGTTTTATTTGCAATTAAAATGCTCAAATGTGTCACATGTCAGTAAGAATGGTCCAGTAATATATTAGTTTATCATATAACACTCACAGAAACATTACAGACTGATTACTTTCTATAATTAATTACAATAAAATCCTGCGTTTTCACACCGTATTTGAGTGACTTGAGAGCGCTGAACTCCATTTCCCATAGTGCACAGCGGCAGGACTCCTCGTCTCCCATTGGTCCAGCTCTCCGAGCAGCGGAGGCAGACATGAGGCAGTGCTGAGAGCCCGGCGGAGGGCTGCGGAGCTGAAATGAAGCGCACACACAGAGAGGCTCACACAGCGCAGTGTCGTGCGGCTCAGGAAGAGGCTCTGCGCCGCTAAAGCTGAAGGCTGCTCCGGCTGAATGAAGGGCTCCGTCCATGCGGAGGCTAGCGCTCACTCTGCTGCCCTGTGCTGTCGCCGTCCTGGTGCACTTGTGGTTGGCACAACGACCCTCTTCTACCAAGCCGGACAACAACACACACTCGGGTACTTTTAAGCCACAGCCCTGGGCTTCATCTTCTTCATGCCTCGTAACTTTTTTATACACGAGCTGGCTAACTTTGCTTTTACCGCCCCGGTGTGTTTGTTGTTGTTATAGTTCGTGTGGAAACAGGTAGTTAATGTTTGCTAGTTTTACTGTGTGTTTGCGCTAAAAGTGTGTTTGAGTGGGAAATGTTCGTCTCTGGGATAGAGTAACCGAGTGGGGACAGGGAGCATCTCTGCTGTGCAAATACTGTGCTCTTCTCTGGCTTCAGCTCAGTATCACTTATTATCAGTGCTGTCCCTGCTGCTGAAGCCGCTTCATTTTCACAGAAGCACAGTTCAACCCCCTTTTGATGCATGAATTGTCTTGAGGTGAATTACAAGCTAATATCGGAGGAAACCTCAGTCAGGATCAGAAACGGGAATCTGAAGTGAAATCTGTCTGAAGTGTGAATTTAGTTTCTTATCTCTGCTTGCTTGTGTCTTGCCAGCTTCACCTCACAGGTCATGTTTTAGCCCTTCTTTTAAATGAACGCCTCATCACTGGGCAGCGCTGCTGTGACACCATGTTGTGTGAGATTTTCTGTCATAACACACATGAACACTTTCGCATGGTTTTTGCTTTTGCTACAGATGAAGCATTGCCTTTCTATGAAGTTTTGGTGGGAGTGCTGTCAGCGAGACACCATTATGAACTGCGACAAGCGATAAGGGAGACCTGGCTGGGCTACCTCAGAGATCACCCCCACTTCCATCAGAGGTGTGTAGGGTGGAGCTGCAACTTCACCACGTTTTTCTTTTCTTCCCCCCCCCAGTCAGATTGATTTAGAAGAAATAAACCTGCAGCTGCCAGCAAATAACTGTGTCATCAACCCGTTTATCTTTACCTGACCAGCAGCCAATATTCTCACTTTCATTCTTCCCTTTTTGCCCATTTCCTTCTCATTCTGGATCTGAGCACAGATAAGGTGTGATGGCCTTTAAGCAACCCTCAGTAACCATGGCAACGGAGGGCGGATGGATGGACATGCTTTAGAAATGTTGTAGCCTAATATTGCACCAAAAACAGATGAACGCAGTAGCGCTTGTGCTTGTTTTCAGAGTGGGGGTGAAGTTTATCGTGGGCCAGCGCGGATGTCCTATTCCAGAGGAGGACAGAGAGGATCCGTACTCCTGCTCCCTCCTAAACTTCACTGAGCCAGGTAAAATAAGAAAAAAACAAGAACTCACACACTAATGAGTGGATATTTGCAGCTGTAAAATGGAGCTGTTTGTGCAGTCAGTTGCTTGCATGTGCAGTTGTGAATAGTGTCAGTGGAGGCAGCAGAACAGGAGGCGAGATGAAAGAAGGAAAAGAATAATCAGAAACGACGTAAAGAGCCTTTCTTCATATTCACCCACAGCTCAAGGACACAGATCTTTCCTCTTCCATAGCCAAGGCCAAATCAGAAATGTCTCACAGTTGCTGTAGGAGTAACTAGAAGTGCATACTGACACTTGAAAAGTAAAGCTATATGAAGCACTGACGCACGGTATATGAAATAATTGAACAGGCACTGTCAGACTGAACGTCCACACAGTAATTGTCATGTCTCTCACCTTCAGAGAGCCAGTCCAATTCAGCCGTTTCCCGCTCGGTTCAGTGTTTGCTGCCTTCATGAAAACATAATTACTGCTCATCAGAATAGGCTTTTTCAGACGACGGCCTTTAGGGTCACGGTGATGTTTTATTTTTCCGGCCCGTTCTCTGTGTTAATGCTTGTAAGCATTGACGTGATTTGCTTCAGAATTGCAGGCAGGCGGGCAGCTTTGGTGCGAGATGCTCGTTATGATTGGAAGAGAAAGAGACAATGGCTGCTTTTAAACACAGTGGGGTTCCTGACTCAGGATTCAGGTCAAAGCGCGTGTTAAGTGGACAATTAATTGTTGCTGAAATCTGTTTGTTTGTGCCGCATTCATCACAGGGATTTTTCTTTGGGACTGAGATAATGTGAATGCTGATTAGCTTCTCAGGCTGTTTTAGTAATCCTGCTCACAGCACAAGATGTTTGTGTGTTGAAGTGGTGAGGAAGAGATGAAATCTTAATGATGTTTAAAGGTGAGACGTGAAGAATGTTTTGGTTCTGGTTGCTTTGTTGACTTGTTGTTAAACAAATAAAAATTCACAGGTTCCAGCTTTGAATGTGAATATTTGCTGCTGATTTGGTCTTTGGTAGCAAGTTGAATATATTTGGTTTTGGACTGTTTAAAGACGTCATATTGGGTTTTGAGGAAATGTTGTGTATTTTGTTGTTTTTTTATTATGTAATTAATTGAGAAACTGCTTTGGCTGCTTTTGTTATGATAATTGTTAGATGCAGTCCCAGTTGTGATTTTATTTGTACATTATATAATGTTCTCTTGAACTTTAGGTGATAGTTTAGTATGGGACACAAGTTGCTTATTATTTGAAAGAAATACTATGCGAAATCTGCTGTTTAAAATTTCCTCCCAGTAAACAAGCAACATCAAGCTGCCCAGTTCCAAAAGAGGCACAATTATTTTGACATTTGTGCACAAACTAAGCATTTATATTTTGTCATAACAGGATTTTTAAATATACTGTCACACACTTCTTATTCTCAATTCGACTTAGCCAATGTGAGAAACATTTGGTTTGATGACTGCTGCTTTCTCTCTTTGTCTGGGATTCCTCACCTCTGTTTTTTGGAGCAAGCAGCAGAACTTGTGTACAATGCATATAAAGTAAAAGGCCTGCTTCCTTTTAGCAGACTTGATCTTTTCATTGATCCCCTGGTGTGATAAACTGCTCTTTTGTAATTAAGCAACCACACTCATGAGCAGAAGCTCGAGTTGAAGACAGCAGGAAAAAGTTTGTCGAACTGCTGATGGCGTAGCTTTACCAGAGTCTGACTTCTCCTCTGACTGCTCTCCCTCTTTCATCATCTCATCCCTTCGTCTTCATCGCTGAAAAGAGACAGTCAGCATGTTGGGGCTGTAATAAATTTAACGTCTGCTTGTGCTGCCGCTTGCTCTCCCTCTCTCACAGTGACAGAGCAGGATGCAGAGATAGAGCTTGTGACCGTGTCTGACCCCTCGGTCCTTATATCATCTGACGTGTTGGCCATTGCCCTGGACTTCAAGGTCCTGCACCCCGTGGTAATCACAAGGCTGGGGGTCTTTCCAAGCGGGACCCAACCCGAGCTTCAGAGCAATGTAACGGTGAAGCTTCTCCAGCTGGATCAGGAGGTAACGGAGCCTTGGCCTGTGAGTCTGGTAGATACAGCCCGGGGGCAGCTGGAGGAGTCAGTGCTGCTTCTGTTTCTGTTCACATAGACTGAAACTCCTGTTGGATTACTGCCATTGAGATAACAGTCTGTAATTTAGTATTCAGCATAGATGAAGATAAAATTGCAGAGGTAAAAAAATGGACATGAAGTAGTTTCTTCATGAATTGTTTATGTATAAACACCTGTGATTTTTGCAGGAGGCGGTGGTTACTGCTCGCTTCAGTGCCATCAGCACAGGGACCATGGTGAATGGGATGTGGTACAAACCAGTGGAGCAGTTTATCTTGCCTAAGGTCAGTATTTTCACATACACTGCTGTAACCAATTATGAAGAAACGTGTTCCAAAATGTATCTTACTGTAGAGAGGCGGTGTCCAAACCTCCTGTGAAATCAGACACAGAACGACACTGGCAGTGGTGCAAAGATTATTTATCACATTTGTAGGTTTTTATGTGAGGATTTCTCTGCTAAACCAACAGAGCTGTGTTGTATATTGTAGTTTTAAATGTAATGAATCGTGCTTAGTTGTACCTGTAATCACACCTAGAATACTGGAGTACGTTTGTACGGCAGCTGAAAGGTGAGAAACCACGAGAACCACAAAAGGCTTTTAAGTGGTGTTAAGTTACTCTTTAGTAAAATTGTGATGAAGAAAGAATCGGATCATGTAAAATACAGAAGATCCAATATGCTGGCCCTGTGTACTGGTTCTCAGTTTAAATAGTGATACATGCCCTACAAAAAAAATGTGTGATCTTTATCCAGGGTTTTGAGGGGACACTAGTTTGGGAAAGTCTGGACTCTGCTGGATTAACCACAGTTAACTCCTCCTCTGTGGAGCTCAATGATGGAGGAGGCATCCTCAAGATCTCCTCTGTATGTACTGATATGTGATGTCAAAATAAATATATAAAGAATATTATCTCTGAAGTTCCAGAGGTTAAAAACATCTTCTGCTGTTTTCTTGGAAATGCAGATTGCAGAGGGTATACTGCCTCATAGAAGTGCTCTTGGATTTCCTGGTTTGGCTGGAGGGTTCACATTTACCATCTACGGTTGGTCCAGCAATTAATTCTGATCTTTTTATGAAAACACTTCACTCAAGTTATTTGTTGTAAAAATTTAAACATTGTTTCTTTCTGTTAGGTTGTTTTTGCCTGAGGTCTATTTTCCCCCCTTTGTATAAGATTATTGATTTCTATCTTCACTGTGTGTTTACATTAGAGTTTATCTGAAAATGGATTTGTAGCAGTTTTAGGGAAAACTAAATTAAATTCACCACTAAAAGAACAAACAACTCTTTCTGTAAAATGTTAAAGTTCTATTGATTGTCAGGAAGTGATTTAGGTTATTTTTCCTCAAAAAATGTATCTAAACTCTCGAAGAATAAAAAGTTAATTTGACTTTTTAAAATATCATTGTAGGCTAAAATATTGTCACCATTTTTAACAATCTTTCCTCTTTTTGCATTTCTGTCCATCTTATCATCCTTGGCATCAGATGGAAACGGTCTGTCGGAGCTCCTGCGCGGCCGTCCAGCCAGGATGGAGCACCATGCCTCCAGGATGAGGCAGGAGGATACCGCCTTGAAGCAGGAGAGCCTGAGGCACGGCGACATGGTGTTTGTAGACGTGGTAGACACCTACAGGAACGTGCCTTTCAAACTGCTTCAGTTCTATAAATGGTATGCCAAGTGCTAATGACTCGATTCTCTGTCTCCAAATTGCCTGGGCCCTCTAAGGAAATCAGCTACCTGAAATGAAAGTGTGTCGTCGCCTCAAAATGTCTTGCCGTTTGAATCACGATTGAAATTACTCAGGAAAAAAGTACAGTTATCAGGTAGAAAAATATATAGAGTGGTCTTAAGCTTTGACTTGGCAAGTATTTTATTTGTTTGCAGGACCTCTCGGCCTTCGCGCTCAGTGGTATTTGAAAGTAAATCCACACTGAGATACTGCAAAAAAAAAAAAAAATCAAGAAGTAGGCTTTAATTAAGGTTGCAAATTCCCTCTGTGGCAGGTCTGTAGGAAACGCTGACTTTAATCTGCTGCTGAAGACGGATGATGATTGTTACATCGACGTGGACTCAGTATTAATGAAGACTGACC
Organism: Helostoma temminkii; assembly: GCA_900302695.1. Lineage (NCBI taxonomy): Eukaryota > Metazoa > Chordata > Actinopteri > Anabantiformes > Helostomatidae > Helostoma > Helostoma temminkii. The sequence continues at coordinate 126,152 of OMLM01000372.1, forward strand.
ACAAGGGTCTCAAGCGCAGCAATTTCTGGTGGGGGAAGTAAGTACTATTTGGTGTCTGATGTTGTTCTTGAAATTCTGATTTATATTTTGCTTGTAGTTTTTCGTCTGCTTGTATTTGCAACTTAAGTGCATCATAAGCTGAACTCGAAGATGAAAGGAACAGGAATGCTCAGCGCGCAGCCAAAATAATGATGCATCAGGTGAAACGGAGACAGGATGTGATGATAATGAATGTGGCATCCTGACCCAGTTTCAGGCAGAGCTGGGCAGTAGACCGCATTGGGAAGTGGCAGGAGCTCGAGTATGCCAGTCCAGCCTACCCGGCTTTTGCCTGTGGCTCAGGCTATGTGGTGTCTCGTGACCTGGTCGAGTGGCTCGCCAGTAATGCAGAGAAACTTAAGGCCTACCAGGTGAGGTCCCAAACACCAAGCAGCCGCTGAGCAATAACAGGCAGGTAATCACAAATGTAATGAGAGGAATCTGTCTTGGGTGTCTTATTACAGGGGGAAGATGTGAGCATGGGGATATGGATGGCAGCTGTTGGACCACAGAAATATCAGGTAAACAAAATGCTTGAATGACATCAATATCTGGATTTGAATGCCATTCAGTCATTAAAATACAATATAGAATACCGTTCATATACATGTCCTCTCTGTAAAATAATTCTTACATAGTTCACCTTGTGATTTGATAACCACTGTGCTTTTTGTATGTTGTATAAAACTATTCTGTCGTTTATTACCTGGGTGTAAACATATGTACATTTGATTTGTTTTTAATATACAAAAATATTACACATTCCTTATTGTACGCTACCTTTTTAGCAGCGTTAGTGCCCTTACTACTTTTCACAGCACATATTGTAAGTGAGCATGTGACAAATAAAAAAAATCTGGACATTACTGGGAGATTCACTCTTTAATCTTGGAAACATGATGAGTCACGAATCCATGAGTCCAGTTACAGCGTTTCAAAGGTGCATGTCAGTTTATCCTGAGGAAGACCCGGTGCAGTGTATGACTAATAACCACATCAGTCACTCACTTTCTTGCCTCCTTTTGCTGTTGCCAGGACCCTGGATGGCTGTGTGAGAAAGAGTGTTACGTGGACATGCTGTCGTCCCCCCAGCACACAGCCAATGAGCTGCACATCCTCTGGGATCGAAAGAGGGCCTGTGGAGACCCCTGTGGTTGTCCCTGGGCCCACTAAAGATCTGGCTCACACTACACTCACCATGTGGCACTGCGGGTAACAGGGCACTTACACGAGTTATCTGTTTGGATTCTGTGGTTTCCTTAAAAGCCTAAACTGAGCCGTTTGTTGTCTTTGGAAAACAATCTTAAAACCTTGGGATCCTAATGCAGGTTCTTAATATTAACACTGTACCAACATAATAAAGCATTTGCTGCTTCAGAATATATTTAGCTGTAACACACAGTCAGTATTTGTTCCATGACACCAGTTTGTTCAGCAGAATGGATACAACATGGAAAAAAGACTTTTACAGTGAAAATGTTTTAGTAACGTGATAAGTGACAAGAACCATGTGCAGCACCAGCGTGTGATAGACATCATGTACACAATCATTGCTCTAATACTTTTAGTAATTTGTAATATTATAATTGTTGGTATTGTGATACTTGACAGACTTAAACCTTTTGGTTTCAAAGGGATATTTGATGGTATTTTAAATCACTTTACATTGCTATATTTTGTAAATTATTGTCATACGCTTTTCATTCTCTTCACTATTTATATGTTTCTGATAAGCTTTCTCACACACACACACAGTTTGTACTGTAACTATCATTGTGCAAATAGTGATGTGGCCTTACTGTATCTGTTAGGCACCATACTGTATGTCAGCACTTGTAAGATCGACACAGAGTTAAATCGGTGTATTTGCAACGTTTTGCAATTTCTGGAACTTGACAACACAGTGTGACTGTGGAATAGACGCACTAGTTTAACACTTGTTTATGAAACCCTCCTCACAGGTAATAAAGAACAGTTAAGAGAGATTAATGACTTCCTTGCTGTTTATTTTGGGATGATGCACACGGTAAACTGCTGCTGAGTTGGTGTTGGATCCATGTTGAGAGTGAAGCTTTGTTTTAGCCATTAGCATACAGACTTTTGCTTCTGCTCTTACAGAAACCACCTTTTAAACTCAGTCAACACTTTGATCTCTACTGGTGATCGTTTTCTTGATCCAGAGAGCTGAACACAGCTGGAATGATGAACAGAGAAACCTGTGGAGTGTTTTAGCCACAGATTGATCTGTGACTTCATGTTAATCAATAGTACTAAACATATTCAGCGGTCAGCCCGTTCGCAGAAAAATGTAAAATGTAGCCGTGACGCACATGTGAGATTTTTAAGAGCCTCACCTGAACACACGCTTTTAGTGATATGTTTGTGTTCGGTCCATGTGATTAGATGCTGAGTCACTAGAATTGGGTTGCTCTGATGTATATTTTTGTTAATAATGAAAGATGATGTTGAATATTTCACTACGTAGGATAACAGAAGTTGTTGTTTTATTTATGCGTGTCCTACCTGCCAAGAAATCTATTCCTGCAATTAACCTGACATGGAAGCATGTCAGGTTCCTCTGAACTCCTCCTCCTCCCCCCCTTCCCCACCTTGTCCTTTAGTCTCTTCTCTTTCAGTGAGCTGCATGATAACAAGTCATATCTGCATCTGTTCCTCTCGTCTACGTAGATAAGGACTGTATTTTTCACCCCATCAGCCTTTCTCACCGACTGGGCTCAAAGTCAAAAGTCAAGAAGTGAGACAAGCGTCTCATTTCTGCACTAGTGCTTCTTTAGAAGAGTTATTGAATTGATCTAAACTTTGATGAGTGCTGTGGGTGTATCATTACTCACTGATGTAAAATGTTAAAATTATTAGCATTGTATTTTCAAAGACTTGTTCCAAATCTTCTGCCTCCTTTGTGATTCAAGCCCCGTTCTCTCAGACAAACCATCCAACCAGGCGATCAAATCAACCGAATCTATCTTGTCATACTAACTTGCAGTTTCATGTTGTACTGTGGGTCTTCTCAGGCTTCTCCCTTATAATAATTGAACTGCTTTTTATATCTCACTTTCGTCCTGCAGTTATCCACACTCAATAACACTCAGTGTGTTAAGATAATATGGAGCTTCACATTTGGATGCCTGTGTACTGTAGATGGTGTGAAATAATGTATCAAGGGGGAACACTACTCAAGAATTTTTTTGTTCTCAGAGAGATCAATATTTGTGAACATGAAATTGCTCCCAAAGCTAGATCCTTAAAGACTAAAAAGCAGAACAAAGCACAACACAGGGCATAACAGAAAGATCTCAGCTCATCCTACTGCCCAGAATATCTGATACATCCATATGTTTGATATAAACAGACCCCACGTTTCAAATTGTTTCTGCCCCTAAGCATGTGTGCAATCTTTTCTAAGCGACGACAAGAGTACAATTCCCTGAACCACTGACTTATTTTCACTCTATTAATATTTTGCCATGGAAGTGCAGTCATCCGTTTAGCCTGTGACAAGCACTGCTCGGAGAAACTGCTCAAGTTAATTGTATTTATAAAATCCTTTTCATCTTGAGTCTCGCCTCTTCCCAAAACTCATCTTCTTCGTGTGCTGCAGATTGAATGCAAGAATGTGTTGACATAACAAATTTGAGTCTTGTTTTCTTGATGTCTGTTGTGACAGGTAGTTAATTTTACTTGTATCTCTTATATTTATATATTTTTAAAATTCATCCATGACTTTTAGCTAAATAGATCAATAAATGTTAATAAATGGCTCTTCTTTACTTTTAGCTATTTCAGTTCAACCACATTTAATTATAAATTTTATTTGTATAGCACTTTTCAACACAAGGTTACAAAGTTTTATACCATGTCAACTGTTTGTTGTTTATCTATCCAGCTGTTTGTCCTCTTTAACACAAATTATGCTTTAATCAAATAGCAATTTCTGTGTTTAAATTAACTATCTTGCAACTACACAGCTAGTATTCCTCCCATACAGATAATGTATATGTCACCAGTGAGGTCTTATTATGTAGCACTGCAGAAAACCATAGATTACAGATGAAATTAAAATTTACCTGTGATGTCAAAAAGCTACAATTCAGACCAGGCGCAGCTGTCCTAGATCTAGAATGAAAGAGGAGCAGTCTGCTGCATCTGCATACTCATTCAAACAACTCAGAGAATTACACATTGCTGTCACTCAGCCTCCTCCTCCTCCTCCTACTGTGTGTGCATTAAAATGAGGAGAAAATAATTTATTCATGACACCCCGTATCCAAAACTGGTATTTCTGACTGATTCTGATTTACAGGAATGAGGGGATATTATTAGATGCACACTATGCCCCTGATTGGGCAACATTTTCATTCCAAATTTGAAATTGCACCCAGCTCTCCCCCTCTCATATTTCCATAGTAGCTACAGTGTGTCAGCCTGGTAAGGTGAGGACTGTCACTTTTTGCAAACATTCATAGAAAACAGATGTGAAATGTGTGACATTGTGGGTCGGTTAGATGTTACATTTGGTGAAAGGTTGCCTTAGACAGTACATATAATTACACACGTCTTTGACAAAGTGATGGAAATACAGAGTGATTCATTGAGTTTCATAAGCCCACTTGACCCCTGCTGCCGCAACATGGCAGATTTACTGGGATAGTGTTTGTGCAAGTTAATGAGCTCAGTCATTACTGGGATATTATTGACAGTTATTCTGTCTTCAGGATCATGAATTAGCTCCTCGGAAGCTAGTGATGAGATTCCTGGAAACCACTTAATCATTTGATGAAACACAATATATGGAGGAAATGTCATGATGTGAGCTAAGTAAACCCCTTACCTCAGTTCAGCGTCAAAGGGGCACTCCAGCAACTTAGCACTACACTTGCACACATTTCACTGCAAAGAGGGAGGTTTTAAAAAAATAAACATCTTTAATCATGATTCAGTGTTTCCCACAACTGAAAATCTTTTCTCACACTTTAGAGTGACAGGAGGGATAAACTGATCTTCATGTGTAAAATTGCTGGAGTGTCCCTTTAATCGGTATACAGCAACTTTAAACTTAATGGAGAAGGTTGCATGTTGGAAACACTGATTGCAAGTAGAAACAAGTCAGGCAGTAATTTGTTATTCCTCTTTATGCCCAATGGGACATGAGGGCACACTGAGATTTTTTACAAACAACTGAACGCTGGCAGAATTATGCATGAGAACATGTGTTGTTCTGGGAACGGGGACATGCATATGATGGCAGGAATATTGTAAAATGAAGGAAGCTTTTTCTAAAACACATTATTCGAATAACATTAAACCATGATCCTGTTCAGCAGCTTATAATGGTCCTTAAAATATGTTCAGCTGTTTTACCAGTTAGCTTGGTCATTTTTTGGAAAATACAGAATATCGCCAGCTTTAGCCTTAGCTGGGAACAATGGATCGATCTGTCCTTTACGCCACCTGTCATGGTGCCATCATGGAACATGGTTTAACATGTAGAGTCAAATCGAAACCATTCAGGAATCATATTGGTGGTTTTCTTCAGGGGCTCTTGTAGATGAATAACAAGTCCTGCTGGTTGCTCAAGTGGAGCAGCTCAGCAGCCCCACACTGAAGGACTGCATTTGTTCTGGCAGCTGAGGTGTCAAGTGATGTGCATCCCCTCCCTTCCCACAAGAAGAAGACTTGAGTCAGTGCATTTAAAAAAATATAATTAGCTAGACACTTCAATCATTGAAGGTGCACAAACACATCATCTTTTTCCATTCTCAGCAATGAAGTCTTCAAAATGTTGTTGTTACCACAAGAATATTTATGAAACACAGAGTGGAGTGCTACCAAGCAACACAAATGTGTAATGCGCAGACCAGTGATAAATAATCCAAAGCTTGCAGCGGATGAGGGAGACAGTGAGTGAGCCATGTCGCTCTTCACACAAAAGCTATTCTGTTTTGCTCTCAAACAGAACTCAGACACTGTGGGCATAGAAAATCAATCTAGTCAACCTAGAGAGGAGGAGAGAAAAAAATGAGAACTGCAAGAGGCTTTGATTATTGTGATGGACTTTAAGTCAGCTCTGCAAAAGCCACTTCATACGTCTCCCATGTTTATCAAATCAGAAAAGAATTTGCATCGCATTTTCCCGCACTTGTGTCTGCTTGGAAGGAAAATTAGCAGAGGAACTGGTTTCCCAAGATATTAAAGAATTTGACATTTTGATGAATGCACACATTTTCAGAGAAGCTACAATGCAATCCAAGAGATACACAATTAATTGAATTGCAGCTGTCAAGAGCAAGAGCTTCAGTGAGTCAACAGAGCTGTCTGGGACAGATAGTCTCTGTCCACAGAGCTGCTCTTCTTTTCAGCAACAGCGGAAAAAAACAACAGTATTAACAGAAGAAGCAGATAATACGGGATTTAGATGACAGGTGCCCTGTACTTCAGACCGAACGCCTAGCACCACGCCGACCACATCCATAACAACCAGCCTGTGTGAGAACTCAAGGCTCCTCAAAGCAAAGTACATGGTAGGCAATTTCATAAGCGGACTTGCCTGACAGCTTGTAACATCCAGCATGGGGTAGCAGAAGTAAATATTCAGAAGAAAAATATTCACTTAGCTCTGGTGTAACAGGACATGGCTTATGACTACATAGTCGTGTATTAAGAAGATTGAGTTGAGAGCATGATCCTAAAAAAGCATATCAGGTCCAGTGAAGAAAAGTTTGTAACAAGTGTAAAAGGTAGAAAGACACAACTTTGTCAACTTTGTTAGTCACATATCGATTTTCGATTACACCCGTTCGCTCAGTAGATGGTGCTGCTCGACTCTGTAGATGGTCCACTGGTTTTCACTGATCTGAACATGTTGAGTTCAAAACAGTAAAATAAAACTGTTAACTTATTTAGAAGTCAGACAAACCGACGTGTTATCTTTGCAGATTTTTATTCAGTAGCGCTTCAACCGCAGCACGGTGTCTACTTAAAAACATCACAACAGAATCGCCTTAATAAAATATTAGAGATGTGAAAAGCTGTGCTGAATCTGAAACAGATGGAGAAAATATCTGCAGAGCATCAACACAATGCTCATATACAGCCGAGCATAAACAGCATGAGCACTACTTTGCATATAATGCCTGCATGTTACATAACAGGAAGACTCTTGTACAGGATTGGCACTCAGGCGGCTTAATGATTAAGGATCTCCAAATCACACATCATATGCTCCAGACATCCGAACTGTATTTTAAACAGGGATGTTAGAAAGCAGCGTTCACTCTGCACCAGATAAACTATTTTTCGAATTTGGTGGCAAGACACACACACTCACACTCACTTACACACACAATTCATATGCACTGTAGCACACATCAAATGGAAGGCTTTTAAGCTTTTTGCCATGTTATTTTTCATTTTCGGAACAGAAAAGTAAAACCATAAGAAATTTCTATTTTAATTCATTTCTTCCACTGATTGCACAGCTACACTTGGATACAAAATTGATGTGTGCTTTGTTAAGCAACACTTGAAGGATGCCATCTTGCACACAAAAGATAAAAGGCAACATTTGGAGCTGCTTTGCTGTCTCACAGCTGCTGAATGCAGCCAAAGCTGTCTACCAGAATTCAAGTGTTCAAGTTTAATTATTACATGTGACTCATGAAATAGTTTGTGAATGTAACATACCAGTGCGCAAACTGAGCTTTTCAGGAATGAGAATAAATGCTTCAGTGTGCTAGCAAAGCTTCTGTGTTAGTGGAGTGTGCAGGACTGGTGTGTGAGTCATGTCGCAGTGAAAGGTGGACGAGGTCAGTGGTGCTGGCTGGAGTGTGGCTCGGTACTCGACACTGCTGTTGCTTCTGCCTCGTGATGCATTTGGCTGAGGTGTTTGACCAGGCTCTCCAGTTGAGGGTTTCCCCCAAACTCCCTGATGAGCCTGTAGGCCTCGACCTCCAAGTCCCGTAGAGTCTGACGGGTGTAGGCAAACGAGCCTACCTTCTCCAGGTAGTCCACGCAGTATCGTTTGATGTCCATGTTCTCTGTGCGCTGCCTCAGGATGTTCTGCACCTGAGTGCTCTCTGGACGCGACCATATGGCATGAATAGTTGGGAAGGAGAACTTGCCCTCAGTCAGGTCCTCACAGAAGCTCTTGTTTTCGCTGTATTCACGTGAGCTCAGGTTGGCATAGTCGTCGCGGATCTGGAAAAAGAGGCCCAGCGTGTCCAGAAGGGGTTTCAGGTCCTGTTTCCAATCCGAGAAGAGCTGCATCAGTCCCACAGCCAGGCCGAACAGCCCTCCGGTTTTCTGCAGCACCATGTTGCGGTACTCCTGTTCAGTGGGACAGGTGTAGGTGTCCCTCCAGTGGATGTCCAGGCCCTGACCGCGGTGCAGCTCCAGCAGCTGCCGGGTAAACACTTGCACAGCCTCAGGGTGCTCCAGCGTTAGCACCTTCTCCAGTCCTAAAAAGTAGACATAGTTGGCTGAGTTGATAACAGAGGGAATGCCGTAGATGCTGTGGGCCACAGGGAAGCCTCGCCGCAACTTGGAGCTGTCCTCAATGTCATCAATGAGCAAACTGGCGTTGTGCAGCATCTCAGTCACTTCAATGATCACCTGAACATAACACAAACAAATCAGTAAATAAAAAAAATTTAAAAATTTCATCTTTCTGTTTTGTAGTCATTACTGACACAAATGGTATTTTAAATGGACAAAGGTTTCCTTCTTACTCTTGGCATCTATGGTGGTAACAGGTTTTCAGGATCTATGTGTAAATTACACCTTGTATACAGCAGAGGGAGCCATGTCTACACCTCTTACCTGCACTTCTCAAGTAATGAGTAATGAAGTCATGAGCAGACAAAATACTTGTTGATGAAACATATTACACAGTCAGTCAGAAAATCAGGAGTTCAACAAGGACACACTCCAGACTGAGGCCTGTCCCAGATTCAGTTTGTGATGGTACTGCTGTGATTTAGTCTGCTCTAAAACTGTACCAGCACTGAAAGAGTTAATAGTGGCTTGATGAGTTTAGAGGAAATGTAGTCAGAGGGTTAAGCAATTAGAGATGACACTGTATGGCTTAGCGACCTTCCACCTGCTCTTTAGCTCTTCTTCTCTTAGCCATCACTACAAGTGTACTGACAAGCACCAACAGCTTTAACTCAGTTTGACCCTTTATCAGCATTAACACACATGCTCTGTTGAATCAACACCTTTGTACAAATCATTGTTTAGCCTTTTTTTCACCCACATGAAGCTGCACTCATGTTTAAATACTTTGCTTGCTGAACTAATGTCAAATAATTGCAGTAGTCCTTTAACAACCAAAGTAAATGTTGTCTGTCCACCAGGAGAAGCTGCAACCTGATAACCAAAATGGCTTTGTTCCAGGTCCATGTTTGACACAGGTGTCTGCTGTCCTGTGCTGGCAGTGCATCCTGCTGGAGTGCTCTGCTGATTTAAAGACAAGTGGTGTGGCCTGGTAATGAAAGCTGTTTGTATGGAGCTGAGGAGCACAAAGAGAGGCTCAGTGGGTCAGGCAGATGGCCAAGCCCGGGCTGCTTGAGCAGTTTTTCCGCCAAACACAACCTTTCCTTCGGCAGGGTCCCGACACCCACTCACCCTGCAACCTCAGTGAGCCACTTACAAGAGAGGGGGGTTGTGGGTAAACCTACAATCAATGCACACTCGAATGAGAAAATGGAAAATTATGTAGACAAAAATATCTGAGGATTCAAAGGTTCTCTGCAAACAGCCTGTGGTCTTTGTGATTCACTTTTAGGATAAAGAAATAAGGCCATAATCAATATAAGCATTGAAATTCACATCAACAGCAGCTTCAGAAAACAACAGCAGCTATCAAACTCCAACAACAATTTTCAGGTTTTGAACTTTGAATGTTTGGGTTCTCCAAGCAACTGAATTAGTCGGCCTGTCGCTGCATAATGCTGCTGTTTGAGTGCCGAGCGCCTTCACTGCTCCATAAGACTCTGCTGATTATCACCAGAGGTCACTGATGCAGAAACTCACTGTTTGCAAAAGCTAAAATCAGTGATCCATTAAGAATGAAGAGACTCCTTCTCAACAAATGAGTTCAATATATTGAAGAGAAACACATCAACAGACAAGTCTGTTATGTGCATGCATAAACATGTCTCACTTAAAGGGACTGCAGTAAGTGCTAGCCACAAGTATTAGACAGACTGTAGGCCTGTTTAATACAGTTGTTCCATGTAATCACACACCAGTTGTCTCATTTATTTAGAAGACTAGTTTTAATCTGCAAATATTATGAAATATCACAAACAAATACTTCATGCTTTTTAACTTTTTGGCTAAGTAGTTCAGCTAAACTATCTCCTGGGAAAAACCATGCACTTGAGATATATCGCAAATGTACTATGTGGCCTGATCCAGGCCTTACTGCATTACAATCTGCTGTTGTCACAACTTCTTATCTGCTTCATGTGATGTTAACCTTCTAACACATATTCAGGAATTTGACCTGTTTAAAACGGATGCAGCTTTGTTATTAAAGCCGTTATGTTTGCGCCACTTCAGTTTGACCTGCCACCCAGTTCCTAATTGTTTTCTCATCAAAACAGCTACAATGCTATCATCTCATTCTGCTTCAGGAACATTAAAACTGCAGGAGGCTCTAAGCCTGAGGCAGCAGACACTTTCATGAATGATACACGTTTTCAGAATAAAGGAGAGAAAACAGCACATACAAGCTAACCTTTCTATGTTGTCACACAGAACAGGAGGAAGCCCTCAGCTAAAGGTCGCAAGGCAACTGATGTGTGCACTGGGAATTTCCCAAACCTCCACAACACGTGTTACTACACAGTACACAAGCACATATGGGGTTTGGTTTTTAAAAAAATGCACTAGCAAATGAATGACACAGTGTGCCACTGTCACTGCCTCCATCTATCTGAAGGCACAGTTGTTTCCATGGTGGCGACTTCTTGGCAGCAGTGTGCTAACGATGACAAGAGGAGTGCTCTCAGTCTGCATGATGGGTTCAGCAGGAGTTTACAGAGCTTCCTCACAGAGAGGGAGGGGGGAGTCAGAGGTAACCACAGGGAGAGACAGATCTTTCATATGTGAGGTAGATTTAAACATCATTTCTGTGTGGCACCATAACAAGGAAATACTGTTTGATAGTGGAATTGTCAACAAAAGCAGATTTTGAAACAATCTGCATATGAATGCAGGCCATCAACATCAAAAACCTCAAGAAGCATGTGCTCTCCTGAACTAAAAACGTCTTACTTTAGAACTGGATGCAAGCGTAATTTGATATAATCCAAAATACAGCTTTGAACGCCAAGTTGCTCCTTTTTAATTTAGCAGCCTCCATTTATTTGTAAACATGCAGCACACTGTAATAGTGTGAAAGCTGTGATTAAATAAATATCTGACGCAAAGTGCAAGACGGAAGTTGTAACAAGATGAGGGCTGACATGTTCTTCGACATGAAGACAGATCTATAATATTCCATAATCCTTGAGAGGAGACTCACAACGTTATTAATCTTTGTCTGAGGCCAAAAACTAGTCATTACAACAGCGAGGGCTTTTATGCACTGGAAGATGAACCATAGGAGACAATCATATGGCCTCTGAACTAGGATTCCTCAATTTGTGGAGGGTTTATAAAACATTCAGGACAAAGGGAGACCTGTTGAACCACGAGCGTAATGACACCTGACAGGCTCAGCACTCAGCATTCTGGACCATGAAATGCATGCTGGTTTAAAAAACACACATATCTCCATATCTTTACCACTGGCCAAGCCAACAGTATTCACTCACTGTGATGCTAATGCTAACAGTGTCACACGGACAAGACTGGTCTTCCCGGGAATCCTTCACAGTAAAACCAATAAATCCTACATAGTTAATTAGAAATTAATCTGACAGAAGAAACAAAGGAGTGTAGATCCACCTCCTAATTACATTTTATTTAAAATATCTTTTATAATTGTACCAGGCAGCAACAACAACACTAATAGACTAATGGAGGCGTCTGCGACTTGAGTCATGCTAATCGCTTTGCTCACAGAGGTGATCAGCTACACAAGAAGCTGACTGGAGACAAATGTGAGTACACAATCTTAAATACACACACACAAAAAAATATCCTTAATTGCTTCTTAATATTTTCTACTCATTACAGTTTTTTTCTTTTATTTATTTTTTTATAGAAATATTTTCCAAATTTTAAAATAAAACATGTAAAAACATGTCTTAGACACCTATGACCCAGGCTTACTGAAAAGCCCTGGCAGTGGCGAAAAGATCCTTCTAAACAATCAGAGAATTTGACCAGTATGTTTTTGTAGCATTTTCATTTACTTTAATTTCACCACGACGACCACCTCAATCACTAGGCAGAATGTGGCAGAGTGCAGGAGAGCATTGCAGAGTAGACATGATAGCACTAGCTTAAGTTGCATATTTGTAGCTTTAATTATAGACCTGCTATCACACTCCACATAACACCATCATCCCACTTTAATAAAGTGTTAAATGTATTTCATCAAGCAATTTTAGCATACAATCAACTAAACATCCTGGTAACTACTCCCCATTATACTCAGCAACTGGATTAGAAATTAGATGAGCTGATGTAATTCCCTATGCAGTCATTACTGGCTACCATGAATTTTATGTTTTTTTTACCCAGAAACACTAATCTTACTCATCAGACATTCAACATGACAGAAGCCAAGCCTTGTAAAAGCTGATTTCCGTGCACTGTTTGGATTCTAGAGTCTATTCAAACGTATTTTTCTTATTCTGATGACCTGGCAGAACAGGAGAAGCAAAGGCAGCAGATGAAAATCTAACTTGACATTTGTGAATACCAGAGAGTAAAAGTTTAACTTGTTCATCCAGTCTTCTGAGTAGCAGGTGGTGTTGGGTGTCACACGATCAGGATGTACACAAGCTCAAGACAAAGACGTGCCCAGTATGTGAGAGGATGAAACTGATAAAATGCAGTTATGTGAATTCAGTAAATAAAATCATAAACATTTTACCAACATAGCTTTTATCTACAAACCACAATTCCAAAACATTGTGCAATAAAAACTGAAATCTGTGATCTGTGATGAGAATGACAAAATGATGTCTAATTATCATTTCATAATCGAGAATGTGCTGACAGCAACTGGATGTGTGGACAGAGGATTAGCACAAAATGGGTTATTTTTGTGTCACTTTGCAATTGGAGCTGACTGCTCTAGTGTTTTGCACATCTGGGTGGGACGTTATCATTAGAAAAATCATTCTGCTACTCTGACTTACAGTATAAATTACTTAAAGCTATGGATGAATTTTAATGAGAGTGATTACACTGGTTAGCCAAAACTGTAACATGAAGTGGTGGTTTGTCAGACCATACAATGAATCATAGCTGCTGCATATGAAGCTGTTTATCCGGAGACTTGTCAGAGTTCCCATGCCGACACTGGCTCGCCACAACATTAAAAACAAAAGGTAGTGATAATGTTGTGGCTGATTGGTGTATGTGTTCAGCTAAAGTTAGCATAGACTATGTGTATGAGTTGAGATAGATAAGTGCAAGTCCAGTACTGAACTTTGCGGGTGTGGGTTTGCAAAACTGGAGCTGTGCTAAAACATCGACACAGAGAGGATCTGCACGTTCAAATGGATTCATGCAAAACAACCTTCAGTACTTTCAGATGGGGAACGTCTGCCACTGATTTTGTCTCGTCTTTATTCATCACGGTGTTCTTTTCATCATAATTTTTGTTGCAAATTTTTTTATTTATCACTGTTATTACAATTTAGTCATTAAATAAACCTTCATCAATGAAAATTGCCAACAACCTGTCAAACATTTTGCAGACAAAATTAACACAGCTTTAGTTGTCACCGTAGCAACAGCTACTCAGGTAATGCCCCCCTGAGGGGTTGAAATCTTTTAATTTTTACTGCATTTTAGAAAAAGTCACAACTTTGGTGAAAAAGAGATTTGCACTATTTTGCTTCCTTTGCATCTATATCCTGGCACATTCCTGGTGTGAACATTACAAACAGTGATAAACCAGCATGACGAAAGTGCCACAATCTAGAGTAAGGAAAGTTTAGAATGAAGCAATGATCCTGTTCTACATGAACGTTATTAACCTTCATAGAAAATGTAAAAATACAGGTTTTTGAAAGTCATCATAACTGTATTATGTTTTGTTGTGTTGCAATTCATTTTGTGTTGTTGTAAACTATAGCACTGCAAGTCGACGTTGTTTTAATTTAATATCTTTTCGAGATATGCTCTTAAAAATATTATTATTAATGACCCACCACTGAGCAACTTGAAAGTGCTGAGTTATGAATCGACACGTTAAAATAAACGTAAATATATCAGCTAGCTTGTCAGAAAGAAACCTTTAAAATAATAACTAGAGGTCAGAGTGTTATAAATACATCCACATTGTGGAGGAGTTAATTAGTGTCCTAGTTTGAATGCTTCCTCATACATACCGTTTAGAAAGCAAAATACATTAATGGACCAGCCATTTTTATTATTAATCAAATATTTAATTTATTCTTAGTTACATTTTATGTAAATTGAATCTTCATCATTCTTTATTCAAGTGTGAAAGGAGCTCTTCTGGTCTTGTTCTGGGGGTTGAAACTGTGCCATAACACACACATCAAAAGATCTGACAGGTTTCTATTGTTAGTCAACTTTAGTTCTAACCCACAAATCCTCTGATGGGTTTGCTTGTTCCTCCAGCAGGCTTAACAGCCATTCACCAGAGCAATACCACATCTTTCTGAACTGCCCCACAAAGTGTGTGATGTGTGGTAACTCAAAGGTCTAAAAAAGGTCAAAGGTAGCACATGATTGACTACATTATGTTAATGACAAGCCTTCAGTGAATTACTGTATCACCCAACAGTGCACCATATGCACCATCTACAAGGGCAAACAAAACACATTCAAATTTCAATTCATGCAATCACCCCTCAGAGGAAGTTGCATTTTTAAACCACAGGCCAAACAA
>OMLM01000372.1:141274-161934 GCA_900302695.1 Helostoma temminkii
CACAGGCAAAAAAAAAAAAAAAAAAAAAAAAAAAAAAAAGCTTAAGCCTCCTTGTTGCTTCATCTTTTAATTTATTCTATTTGATCCTCAGCTGCATTACCAATCTCCTGTCATAAATCATGGATGCCCCAAGCTCTACACTAAAGCTGTACATTTACATTCAGGTGGGAACAACTCAGCTGGCAAAACATTCTTGGTGCATTACAAAATAAATTGCCTGTTTGGGGTGTGCACAGCATTATTTCACCTTCCTGGACCTGTCAGCAACAATAAACATCAGATGACTGAGTGGGACTTAAAATGGCAGATTCTTACCTGCAGTTTGTCCTCAGGAACATTAAGCCAGTGGTTAAATGCTTGGGCAAGTTTTGTCCTCACCTGCTTTCCTGAGAAGAAAGCGGGAAACAAAAGTTCACAAAAAAAAGTTTCCTACAGATTTCAAAACCATCTGTCGCAGCAGCCATTGAAAGAGCTTAATAAAGATGAACTCTTAAACCTGTTTTTTTGCAGAGCTCATTCATAGTTAAGCGTACAGGCCACTGTGGGTACACAACTCTGTACACAACAGTGGAGTTGGGAAGTGGCTTGGCTAAGGAGAAGGATGTAGCTGGTATAAGTGAAACACAGGAAGTTTTCTGTTGTTTAGAAAAAGGTTGAAGTTGTGTTTTTCAGTAAACACACTGGGGTCTGTGGTAAAACTGTTCCAGCTGAGTGCTTGCAACCACAATCCAAACAATGAGAGGGTGAGACCTACTTTAGCCTATATTAGCCCAAACTATGACAGTAAAAGAGAGGTTTAAAGTGCTAGAAATATTCTTTAATGAGAAGGCTTAAAATGTACCACCCTTCTCAAGCCTGTCACAGTGACATTACAACAGAGGAAACATCCAAATTGACTGACACCCCAAGGACTCGTCCTATTTACCCAAATGAAATTCTGGCATTAGGTCAGTCACTTCTCCACTGACAGGAGTGACCAATCCAAAGAGAAGAAACTAATAAAGACTGAACAGTAGCACATGATGGTTACATTACCAGTCTCAAATTTAAGTAAAAGATGTGGTAAAATCATCTTTAACATAGTGAGACCATTTGCTGCTGCCAAAAAACAGACCTGAAATGGAAGTACTATAAAAGCTGCTGTGATTGTTGTCCAGATGCATTACATCAAACAAAATGTAGTTCAGTTAAAGATATGCCATGTGCTGTAAGATATTCCCACTCCCCATATGTGGTTAATGAAAAATATTAGGTGCATGCTTTTTGTGATTATGTGTGCTGGGTGTACACTGCAACTCTCATGATATTTAATCACTTGTGCTATGATCCAATGTGACTAACAGGAAGTGAACTCATCAGGACTCAATCTCATCAGCATCACGTGTGGCTGATGATGACCTTTCAGTTTCATGTCTGTGCGTGTCTCTTCCACCACTCTGCAGTCACTCTCAGAGAAACAGACTCACCTGGCAGCTGCAGCAGGTACTTGTAGGGTTCCAGCAAAATTCGCTCTGAGGCTGCTTGCGCATCACTGTCCATGGCTTCAAGTTTAAACCAATCTATACTGGAGCCAAAAAAAAAATGTTTAAAGAAATTATAAATATGTTGTTAAAATAACTCTGCTGAATATGCCTTATACATCTGATACTATTTGCAAACGTATGCGCAAAAGAATATATGTTATGTGTGGTGCAGCCTCATAAATTTAATATTATGTAGCATTTGACTTGATGCAAGAAATATGAAACTGGTAGTATCTCACCATATAATGAAAAAATGTTGTTGTTTTTTTAAGTATTCATCTGTCAGCTTAGATGTAAAGTCTGTTGCTACGTTTACTTTGTTTTACATTTAGTGTAAGTTGTAGAAAATGTAAGAAACCATCAACTTTTAAAAAGGAAACAAAGTAATTTGTATTATCATAGGAAATAATTATAATACTTCATAAAAATAATAGTAATTCTGGGGTCCAGATTTTCTAAAGCAATTCTACAACCACACTAAAGTAAATAGAAGTTCTTTTAATTCTGATTGATACAGTGCTATTTGGTTTAGTTTTTTAGTTTATCTTATTATTTTTCAGCACCAAATCTAAAATAGAATCAGTACTGAGAAGGAAGACTTGTAGCACAAGAAACTTCAGAAAGGACTGTGTCAACATGATGGGAACAGTGTTAGGTTTGGCACCACTAGACACTTAACAGAATAATAAAAGGAAACTGAGGGAGTATCATCTGTGAGTGATACGTTCACCAACTTCTCCTACTTTGCCTTTAAACAAGCACATCATTCAGACAAAGGAAATGTAAAACGAATGCACTGTTTGTACAGCTTTACAATATACAGCTCCAACTGAAACAAGAAAATTGAAGGTTCGACAAATCTTATTAAATGCTTTTGTGCTGAAACACAGTGGGTGAAATCCCCTTCTGCATTGTGACACACTGATCACATGACAGGAAAAAATCTGAAAAAAGATTGAGCTGTTGTCGCCTTAAGTGATCAACATAATAAAATTCACTCTCAATTGCTCAAAAAAACAAAACATTCTTTATGTAGTGTTAGATAGCAGTTTAGGTTTAATTTCAAAAAGTCACAAACTGCGTTACTTACTTCTATCTTGAGAAAACATCAGCTCAGTAAATTCAGCACAGAAACCATTAACACTACTCTGCTTGTGATCAAATGTCAACATGCAGCCGCACAGGTATTTATTATTATTTAATTATCAGACCATTATGACATTATCTAACGATTAACATAATGCTCGATTCCCTTTCCACACAGAGACAGAGTGAAATTATAATGGAAATACCCAGTCCCTTGTCAGTTGTTATTTACTCAGTCATCAGTGCTTTTGTAAAGCTGACCCCCTTTCACAAACACACAGTTACATGTATAATATGTGAAAAAAAAAGTACTATCTAACACGACCTGAAAATAAATGTAATAATCTGGTAATTCAGCGTACAGAATATCCCACCATACACATTACTTAGTTGGAAGTAGAGAACAAGTATAAAATATTTTTATCATCACCAGGTGCCTAGCTATAATGATCAGAAAGGCAGGAAATTCCATATTAATTTCATCTAAAAACATAAGTTTACTTAAATATATGTCAAATGTATGTCATACCTACACTTTTGTAGGAAATGTAAAATACGTAAAAATGTAAAAGCTTTTTCACAACAGGTTTTCCCATCACGTTGATAGTGTGCATTTCTTTAACTGAGTATTTAACAATTCTAACCAATTACAATGACTCAAATTCTAGATACACAAGTAACAAAACTATTCTTCTGTGACCATCAAGCTGATTTCCTTAACGTCCTCTCATCAGTGTGATCTCCACCCACCTTAGCAACTGTCAGTCTTCACACTAGCTCGTCCTGTTCTCCTCTTAGCCAGACTGCTAGCCAGCTAGCGTTAGCAAGCTAACATAAACGCGCCGGCATGTCACCGTTGACAATTTCTTTCCGTCTTTTTCAACATAGAAGCCTCCACTTCAACACTGGTCGACTAAGGCACACACTATGGCTGTCACATCCACACTTTCATATCATTTCAGTTCTATAAGTTATTGGATAAATCACCAGATACTGTGCTAAACTAGTACCATTGCTGCGTGCTGTACATACACTTCACGGTAAAGCTAGATTTGATGAGCTATCTAGATATGCTTCTCTACGGAGCAGGCGCAGAGTAGGTGGGGAATGTAACATGGGTGCCTTTCACATAGTGTGTTGCAGTTATGTTTCTACGTTGCCCGGTAAAAACTTAGGAGCGATAGAGGAAATCGATAAACACGCCTCCTTGTTGCAACCGGGGCAGGCTGTACATCATATCAAACGCACACGTGTGTTCCAAAGCTGGGGGTTGTAGTTTTTAAGCATTTTTCTCTCTGCGTTGTAACGGTAGGATTACTTCGCTCACTGTACCACAGATATTTTTCCCCCGTTTCAGCCAATCACGAGCTTCTAAGGCGTATCTCCCTGGCTATACTATCCAATAAGAGGGCGTATCTTCAAGAGAGGCGGAATTCATATGGATGCCAATCACCCTGTGGGGGCGGGGGCAGGATCACAGAAAGAGCTAGGCTAGATGAGCTACTCAACAAGGCAAACAGCAGCGCTCTGCGAAAACGACTTTTACCCATCCGCATCCAACATCAAGTGGGACCCAACGGACGACGTTAAAACCTGTCAGATTTCTTACATAAATGTTCATATGGATTACTAAAACACTTTCGTCGAAAAACAGGAGTGTTTCTCAACTTGACAGCATAGGTGAGCCCGCTTTTGTTCGGCCAAGCCATCGCTAATTTGAACATTTTACTAGCTTGCTTCCCTGCTGCTATGCAGCCAACCTTGGCGTTAAGCTAGCTAACTTGTTAACTAACGATGTGTTGTGTTTATGGGGGGCTCAGGAATGAATGAATTAGGTGGTGGGGCAGCAAAAAGCTGACCAGCGAGAAAACGGAAAAAACTTGGTCAGCTCGATAACAAAGTTATGCTGTAGGCAGCCAAATTAAGCTGATGAGCACAGTGAAAGGTTATGCTCCTCTGGGGTTGAATAGTTTCAAGCCTGCTGGACAAGCACCGGAGTGTTGTGTTGTTGAGCGGAGGAATCCTCGGAGAGCCTGTCGTCGAGCAGCGCCTGTCATGGTGCTCCCTGATAGCAGTCAAAAGTGTTATTACACGAAACCATTTGCGACCTGCATTAGCCTGGCATCGCTGCGAGATGTGATTTGTCGTCCAGCGCTGTAGTTGAGCAGGTAAACTGCATTGTCAGGCTTTTCTTTTGTGCCACCAATATCGTTAGCTTCTCACGATTGACTTGTCCAGTGTAGGCTGGACCAGATGGGCTACAGTGTACCAAGCAACTCACCCATCTGATCAGTTGTGGCATTATAACCAGATGCGACGTGGACTATTTTCCCCTGTGTCTGAGATGACTTGTGTTATTCACAATGTTGTGTGTGTGCGCGATGAGTGTTGTGCACATTTTGCAACTGGTAACATCATCGCTGACAAACAGGGCAGCAATCACTGCTTGGGGTGTTTAAATGACATGGGCGCTTTAGTTAACTGCGGTGGTAGGTTTTAGGACGGAGGCTCAGGCTGTGTGTGAGCATTATTGTTGGTCGTGGTCAGTCACTCACTCGCAGCGGCTGGTCTAGCAAATGTCTGGGGCGGATGACATTGTATCCTCCGCTATCATCCAGTGCGACCAAGAGCCACAAATGAGGACTGCGACCTTGTCTGCTGTTATAACAATTAAATGTTGTAGGTATTCAAAGCGACGTTGCTGCGTTTACAAGTCCTCGTCGAGGTTGACCTTGTTGCGAACCGTTGCGTCGACTTGTTTCTTTGTCAAGAGCAACCTCACTCTACGTTACTCTGTGAACAGTCAGCGAAATGCCAGACCAGTCGATAAAGAGAGCATTTTGTTAGGAAAGAAAGTGACTTTCGGTCTGGCTGCGCAGCTGCTTCTCACTTCGCTCAACTCAACGCTGTTATTGCGACACAGCTTTAATTTGACATGTCTATAAAGGCTTAGTGACCGTGTCGCCTGCTCATAAGCGGTGTTATTATCGCTCTGTTTTCGCTGTCGAGTGCACTCTCCGCAGATAGCACCACACGGAGACAAGGGGGAGAGTGGCGAAAACGAACCGTGTCGCGTCGCTTTTCCACGTAAAAGACAGGAGATTGTCTCCGAGAGAAAAAAAAAATGGCTTTGACGGGGGCAGGTGAATTTCCACCACCGTTCCCGCAGTTTCCAGTGTTTGTGCGCTGAAGTGTTTCTCCTTTTTAGCCGACTGTCAGCTACAGAAATGGCGTCATCCTCTGCTCTAGTGTTGGTATAGTCAGTGCAGTGCAGACAGCGAACACACCACGCTGCCGTACTCAGAGACCCGAGCACCGTGCGGCTACAACACGACCTATCACTTCTTCATAAACCGCTACATTATCCGTGTGTTTGTGTAGACCGAAAGTGGAAGTCGTCTCTTCGGCCAGCGACTTTGTGTTTGCTCGCCCTTCGTAGCCACAAGCCGAGTCTGACTGCTGACTGACTGCTACAGTACACTGGGCATTACATAAACGGCTTTAAGGGCTCTGCGAATGAGAGTGAACAGCCTGCCACGCTTTACTTTGCAACGCAGATACGTTTGGGAATGTGGCTCCAAAGCTCAAGCAGACATACCATTAGGTTATGGCATCAGCTGGGATTTTTCAAACTTTTCTCAAATTAGTTAAAGCCAGCGGGTGAAACCAGCAAATCACTACACGGATATCTCATGTGCAGACGACGTGTTTTTCCACTGTCAAGTGTCCGTCTACCGCCCTGCTTTTTTATGGCATCCACTAGTGTAGCAGCACAAGTGATGTCATCATAACATAACGGTGTCTTGTTGTGGCAGACTGAAGTTGGCACCGTCTGTAATGCCTTCTTCTCCCACCTCTGTTTTCAGCATCAGATTCGTTGCACTGGTCACCAAGAGGACACATAGAGAGATGAAGGTATGTACATTCATTATTCCTGCATGTGTTTTATTACTACTTCTGCATCTCCACTCTCTCTTTTTCCTTTTGCCTCCCGTATAAACACGCTTTACAAAGGCAAATCTAACACAGAATATTACATTTACAGCATTATTAGTGTTTTGTACGCTTGGCTTCATCCTTGTGTTCTCATGAATAAGACTAGTGGGAGCCTTAACTACATGTTAGTGTTCAAACATAACAAGACAAGTGTTTTGAACATACACCAGGGTAATACATTAATATGATAAGCACGATGTTTCGACTGGCTTCAGCTGTATTTCAATGAGATTTCATATATATACACACATTTGTATGAGTGTCCGATCTAAATCCATGCTAAAGGTACAGTGCCTGATGATGTATGAATAAATCAAGCTGTGAAATTTGCAAGGGATCAAAAACCTGTACATTGTTTTCAATTTGAAAAATGTCACTATGTTTGGGAAGCATGCTGTAATGTGAGCTATTACATCTTAAAGGATCATAGTTGTGACTGTTTGTATGTCTGCAGACTGTTGTTTCTCAACCTGTCTTTTGTTGCCATGTGAGCCACATGTAAAGTCATAACCTGCACAGTTGTTTTATTTTTAAGTTAATTGGTTTGACCTGGAGCCGACACAGGTCTGTATTTCAGTTGCAGGTTTATGTTGTGCACACACAGTAGTTAAACAGGATCACTAGGAGAAGTGAAATCAAGCAGATGTGTTTTGATGGGTTTTGTTATTGGGGGGTGGGGGTAGTGGTGGACAAATTAAAAGCTGCTCTGCTAGTGATTTGTAGTCTGTCACTGTGCCTCTAATGGTGTTATACTTATTGTGGTTAATCAAACAATACCACTGCCCACTAATAAACATGTTAGCAGTCTCCCAAAGTATCCAATTACACAGTGTAAAATGTATTCCTCACAAAAATAATAAGCAGTAAATTTGCCTAGTACTAGCTTTATTTTTCACTACTTCAGAACCATTTCTGCATCAATATAGTCCTAATAGTAATGTGGACCTGAACTACAGGGTTAATTTGTGGTTATATAATAAATTGTTTGTTTTCCAGAGAGGCATTGGCATGACTAGAGAGACATTTCAATGAACAGAACATCTGGGAATAGATTATATATAAACATACAGAATTAGCGGATACTACCTAATTCACACCTGAGGCAACATTTTCTGCTTAATGTCCTACAAGTGTCTTTTTAAATAAAGCTTAATATGTGAAAATGCATTAAACAGTTGTCAGTGGCCATGATCATTTAGTAGTTATTATTCTGAAGAGTTGGATAGCAGTGGGCTTATATTAGGTGATTATTGTGCATATAATTTCTTATTCACATAACAGCTGACAGCAGTGATGTTTTCTCACAGACGTTTCTTGTTTAATGTTGTAGCATTCATTGTTTTTGCGTATCTCAGAGTAGTCTGGCTCTATTGATGCTTGAGGAGTGCTCATTTTACTTCTCTGTGTAGAAGCATCTGCTCAATGTCTACACTGTAAATTGCTCTGTAACTAGGACAACTTTTCATTATGTTCACTTAGCAATTCATGTCACTTTGGCTTATGGTCCGTAGCCTTTTTTCATCAGTTGCACACACTGCTTCAGCACTATGTGCTGGATAAAACACATTAAACATTAGTCATCCTAAAACTGCTCTAATGTGTTGGGCAATTGTTTGATTTCTTTACGGTGATCTACCCAATAACTTTATTTGAAAATATCATGTAAATGCATATGGTTAAACTGGAAACAAAATTTTTACTCAAGCAGAAGGAATCACTTACATTCATTCACTTTGCCCATGACCTTGGTAACCAAGACGCTGGCTCAAGCATCAGTGTCAGTGGCCTGTAGAAAAACTGCAGTGTTGCAAAAATCATACATATTTAGTGTTTAGTTAGTGTTTTGTTGTGAAGTTCCAGTTGCTGTAGTGATTACCAGTATGTGGTGCTATGGTAATATGGTGCATAATCATATATTTATATTCCCTGCCTGGAAACCAAATGATTGGATGTGTGATTGGACTTAAGTTGCCTGTAGAGCTATAAACTATATAAGCAAGAAGGGTAAATTATGTTTCATTGGCGTCTGAAGCCATTAAAACATGTTAGTGGATGTTAGTAGAAAGTACTGACACCACATGGCAAGTACAGGAGTGTCCAGCTCCTTCAGATAGACAAATACAAACAGGACCAAGATTATTGTTTATATTTATTTATTTATTTTAATTTAAAGCTGCCATGGCATTGCCAAGGCAACTCGTGCTGAAGCACCAGTTACTGCAATTGTGGTGACTCTGATTTGGACAAAGAGGTGATTCACAACAGGATTATTGTATGTGTGAGCTAGGCTGGTGGGGGGGGGTTAATTCTTTCCTGCATGCCTCTTGCATGTTCCTTTGTTCAACCTACAAGCTCATTTTTTTGTAGTACAATATAATGTTTTAAAAACCATTGTTTATGACATATCAGTAGTGCTGCTTAATGATCTGTTTAAAAAGATGCAGGTTTTTGTTCTTCGATACACTGTAATTCTGACAATGAAAATAATTGATTTGTTTCCCCGGAAATCCAGCACACGTGATTTGACTAAGACGTTCAAGTGTTAGGTCATCCTGCTTCTACCACCATAATCTGGAACAATTGCTGAGTAATATACTGAACCAGTCTGCGCTTCTCCAGATAGTAGCGATGAAGTTATGCTAACTAATAATTTGCAGGGATTAGCTATTCTAATTATAATGAGTTAAATACTTGACAATGACACAGTGTAAAATCGCAATTACATGTGAAAGTCCAGTAGGAAAAACTGACCTTATGACCTTAAGTGTTCATTATGAGTGTTGCTCAATAATAATGATAATGTGCAATATTGTGTCATTATGTATTTTGTGCATAAAGAGTTCTGTGACATCATGTAACTCCCAGCGTAGCTTCACTCAGCCGACACCTGAGCAGAGCTGTAATCAGCCAGAGAGACTGAAAACACCTGTGTGAGCGGAGAGCACATTTAATATGCAAAGTAACTAGTAGCAACAGCTGTCAGTTACTTGCATGTTTCCTATTTTTCTCTGAAATGTAGTGTAACTAGGAGTTAATATCAATTTACTTTGCTGCGAAAAAATGCGTGTTCTTCAAACTTTGTCCAGTCAAAGGGACACTTTACTGTGACACGGGATTCCTGAAGCCCCGTTGCTGATGACTCATATACTGTAAAGTGAGACCACACAGCAACAGTAAATTACAATCTAAAATTGACATGTAGCCACTCACAACTATTCAGTCAGTATGTTTCCTGTATTTTCTTCCCCTTTGATAGCTGCCTGGAAGTGTGTTTTTACTGAGTCGTACAATGAAAATGCTATAGTCACTCAGGCTGTCCAAGAAATGCATTATAAGCAGAAGCTTATTTTCAACTAGCGCTCTGTAGAGTTGGCTGTTAAATTTTTCATGACCTGAGAGTCTTTATTGAGCAGAAACTGATCTCATTCTGCTGTTGCCAGTGTTACTTCAGTATATTTTGTTTTGATGAATCTAGAATAATTTCTTAGCAGCTCTGACTTAATGTAGCAGTCTATTTTCTGCCCTGACTTGAAAGGTTTAAATACTTAGCAGGCTTTCATTCACTAGTAATCAGACAGGTGCTAGTACCGTTTAAATGATCTGTGTGATTCAGAGCAGAAACACTTCGTAACCAACAAATCACAACATCGTTTTTTTTGGTGGTTTCTTTGTGGAGGGGATAAAAGCTTTTATGGCATGAATACATTTGAATGTAATGTGATATTTGTGCATGCCTGACTGATGTCCAAGGAGATCACGCATATGTTTATTTAGTTTTTCTCAGATGAGATGTTTTAAAGAGAAGTCAAACTACAGATTTTCAAACAGTTTAGGTTTTTTTTCTTTCCTTACCAGCTGCAGGTGTGTTTTGTCACCCCATGCCATGTCACATTTGTATGTATTTAATCAAACGTGTGCCTGGAGAATGTTTTCTACATCAGTGGCACTAGGTGAATAGCCAGAAAGCTTGTCTTGATTACACTGCTGCTATTACCATTATGTTGACTGTTGCACACAGTAGCTGAAGTGGCGCTTGAGGCTTGTGATGAATTGATAAACGCTGCTCCTCTGTTTTTATGACAGACTCTTGGGTTAGAGAAGCTTTTGTTCAGTTAACTGCGTTATTTTGAGTTGGTGTGAGGATGTTACACGTCCCAAAGGCGCAGGAATTCCACCTCTCTCAGCTTACTCATCTTGATTGGGTGGTTGATCTTCTGAGCAGGGGAGACATTGTCTGTCATTCACCGCTGGCAGGAGAGATGAGAATAAACTGAAGTCAGTGTTTTTCTCCAGACAGCTGTAGGCTAAATGGCAATCCAGTCCAAGTCATGCAGTTTCCTTTCTCAGATTTAGCTGAATATGAGGAGGTGGAGCATTGTCTGTAGAAACAACAAACCATCCTCTGTTTGTGTTGGCATGTGAGCATGACAAGTATACATTTAAATGTTATCTAATTGTTATGTAAATGTTATCAGCCTTGTTAAGTTGGAGGTTTGCCAGCCACAGCTGTCAAGATAACCTAAGTAGCCTTCTCTGACTCACTAGCATGACTCTTAAGTAGGGGAAAGAGACAGGCTTAAAGCAAGGGAAGCAAAGGGAGACAGCTATTGGTATGAAAGAGGAGCTGAACAGTGGCATACACAGCAGCGCTCCAGCTTTGTGTTGCAGCCATGACTGACAGGGAAGTTGGTTAGCTAGTGGAAATGGCTGCTGTGCCATGTAAACCTGATGCTGGCTAGGGGTGATGAGGCCAGGCTGCACTAAAGACTAATAAGGTATTTATTTTAGAGGTGGTGAGGCTGAAGTGCACTGGACTCTGCCTTTGACTCCCATCTGTAGGATCCCAGACTCTGAAGATGAGGCACGCTGTCCTGGTTTGACTGTGACAGGCTTCATAACTCGAGAAATGCGATTTTATGTGTTTTTTTTTCTATTTGCAGACATCTTTCAAGTTAACAGACTGTCTTGACAGTTTTTTTTTTCACAAAGCTGGTGTGGATTACAGGTGTCAAAAGGGCTGCACGATTCTGGGTAAAATATGAAGTTATTTTACTCAGGATTGAGATCACTATTTTTTCCCTCACAATTCTTGAGCATTATATTTTCTTTCCTCAGTTCATAAATGTTGTGTTGATTGATGATGATGACAAATCACACAATCATCAAAACAGACAATACGGTCATTATTGAAGTGGGACAGTCTGATGAACATAATCTTAAACCTGGTCTAGTGTTAATTATAACACTTTGAAATAAATGGGGTTTTTTTGCCCTTCGGATAAATGAATGGATGACTGAGCACCTCTGCTGAAAAATGGTGATTACCCAATCACTGATGAGAGGTTGCTTCAATATCTAAGACTTGTAACTCAGTCCTGTCATTTGTTGGCACAGGTTAAGAAGAACAAGGTAACACTTGTTTGATGCAGTTGATCTCTGTGCTGGCACGAACGTGAATTGTTTCCATGTAGAATAGAGCCTGTGTAGGGGTCTGAACAGAAGTCTATGTAAAAACGGTTAATTGTGTCAGCCATAGTTGGCAAACACTCTTATTTGTAGCGCACAGTACTACTTTTATTTTTGTTATCAGTTATCTTATTTGCATTGGCGTGAAACGCAGCTTGTCCTGCATCACAGTTTGGCTGACATTTAATGTGGTAATTGTGAGCACGGCCAGATAATTTTCACCTCTGATGTCTTGTAACTAAGTATTATTAGATTATTATGGTTTAGCGGTTTGAGTGGGAGGCCCACAATTGCTACATCTTTTAGTTGTCTTCAAAGATAAGCTCACGTAGAATTTAACCTCAGGTAACACATAAAGTAACAAGGGAAATAAAACATAATGTTAACTGAGCAGAAGATTTATAATCATTATGATAACTGCACTTTCACCTGTTATTCAGATTTATCAGGAAGCTCAATAATTAGCTTGTGCATGTGCCGTGAATTATACTTTGCTTTATTTGAAGGTCAGTGCTGGCATAGGTTAGTGAAGTTCCTTATACCAATCTGAGTCATTTAATATTGAAACTCCAAATCCTGATTGTGTGATATGTATATTTACATCTACATAATACAGCTGCACGGCAAGCTCTAGACCTAAAATACATAGATGAATCCAATACATAGGGAAAGGCTTTAATGTTACAGTATGTGTTGTATGCACGGAGAGCAGTGTCAGTGTGAAATTGTTGAAGCAGGAAGGTAAGGACACACTTTTTCTACATCGTGAATCAAATAGACATAGTTCAAATGTAGTGTTAGCACTGCAGAGGCGTGGTGCAACATTAAAAATGCTGCTGGAACACAGGCATAGCAGTTGTTTTTCCCCAGAAGCTTCTGCTTCTGCTAATGCACTCCATCCACGTGGAACAACTTTATTAAACTGTTGGCTGCTGTTTTCTTTTCATTTCATTCGGGAGTTTGCTCACGTGCAGTATGTTAAGAACAGGTTCAAATGTTTACACAAAGCCAGTAGGTCATTTTTGACAACCGGTGTACTCACTGGATTTGGATCAGGATTTATAAAGCTGATGAAAACCAGCCACAGAAGCAGAATAGTCTGGCAAATAGAGTTAACCCACAGTTAGCCGAAACATGTCAAAGGTCTCCAGTTCACAAATGTGGACTTTTACCATTTCAGTCGTAAAAGTGGTTTGGCCATGGCACAAGTATGTGTCATGGACACTTACTGCAGCTGTTGTCAGTGATTAGTTCCTCCTCACTGGTGCTAAATGCTGGTGTAGTTTTAGTTAAAACAGCAACCAGTACACTCCTCTCCCTCCTTGTTATGTAGATAAGCTAATGTTAAATTGTTAGTTGGCTTGTTCATTCCACTGGACATTACACTTGATTTATTCATTAATTCAAGTCAGTTTTCTTGTTCCTTGTACTGCTAAAAGGCAGATTTGCACACGAGAAGAACAGTAGATTAAAACCTGCTGTTAGAAGTATTGGCCAGCATGTTGCAGTTAGTCTTGATGTGTCCTGTCAGCAGGAAATGTGGCCCACTTTGGGTCTTATTCTAGAAAAGTGTCTAAATATACCACTATTGGGTTAGGCCTTTTTTCAAGTCTTAGTAAAACACCTTCAGTAAATTTCTCTCTCCACACTTCATGAACCACAAACATCCACACACAGAGTCTGTTTTCTTTGTGTACCCTACGCTCTGCGTGGGGAAGGGGGTTGATAAACATCCAGTGATGACACAAGATGGTGTTATGTGTTTTGGATAACTTCTTTTCTGTAGTCATCAAAGCAGTAGAGAAGCTGCCTTTTTGTTTGCTCCCTCATGGGCTTGTTTTCCAATACCCAGGGCAGATGGTATGTGTTTTGCATGGATGAATCACTGATCCGGGTGAGTTTTGAGTAGCTGGCCTGGACTGTGTAAAGGTTGTCCTCCTGTCTCAGCTGTGGGAATGCACCTATAAGTGGCTGGGAACTTACCGGTTTCTTCTTTATTTCCTCAGACTTTGGAGGAGCCCCCCTATTTGACAGTGGGGACAGATGTGAGTGCCAAGTACCGAGGGGCATTCTGTGAGGCCAAGATTAAGACTGCCAAGAGGCTAGTCAAGGCCAAGGTAAGTCAAAGTGCTCATAATCTAAAATTAAAAATGTATTGTTGTGTATGTGTGTGTGTGTATGAAGTGGAATGCAGCAGGGCTTGGCCTTTTGTCTTTGTTTGATTGCACAGCCAGAGTGGTTAGATTGGAGATGTCACATTTAGAGATGTTGTTCAGAACATTCCTTTAGAGACCAATTTGTTTGGAGGCTTAGAGGGTCTCCATGTTAGACTGCTACTGAAAATGTGCCTTTAAATTATTTTCTTTGCCAAAAATCCAGTTGCTTTATTCACATGCTGGAGCTCTACCACCTGGTTTAGGTTGTTAGTACTGCTCATACAGTTGAAACACTGATTAAGGCAGCCCTGCTGTGAAAGATGCAGGGTCTGGCTTAGCCCACCAGGTACCCATCACATCCTCAGGCATTCCTCTCGCCCACTGCTTCCAAGCTTTGTTGCAGAAACGCTGCGGCTGCTGTTTACCAATGGTTTTATGCCGTGCATGATGCACATAGTACAGTATCTTATTTCTCTGTGGGACTGGAGCATCTGGATAATACAATAGAGACAGATCACTTTTCTCTCGTGTTGCGCTAGATCATGTGGGAGGAACAAAGATTGGATGCTGGCTTTTTCACTGTGTCGGTGCACTGTAGTTCCCCCTGATGAGACAAAAGAGCAGCGATGTTCTGCCATTGTGACACACCAGCTGAAATCTTCAAATGACGTGCCCTTTTATCTCATGGACAGAGACAAACAACATGACAAAGTAGATCATGTGATGTTGTTCGTTTAAATATTGTGGGCTAATATTACGCTAATAGGACAGTCTCAGCTCATAAATTAATTACCATACTAATTGGCTGAGAGTGGGGTTTATTTTTGAGTAGCTGTAATGTGAATGTGAGCTCTGTTACACAAACGTTGAAACATGGCAATTACTCAGTGTCTGTTGTGAATCTGAATATTCCACAGTAATGAGTTCCTCTTTAGCTCTTTGGTTCATTAATCTCTGTCTGCTTGTTGAGCAAAGTTGATCGTTGCAGCATTTGGCAATTGTGTCTTTTCACAGTTTTTTTTAAAACTCAGTAACAAGATCTGTGTGACACTCTTATTTATGATGATGATCTATATTTGAGGACCTGCAGAAAGCCAGTTAGCATCGTGTCAGTATCACTCACTGTGAAAGGCCCACATATAATCAATCAGGACTAAACATTCTGTCAAAGATGGCGATCATAGATGGCTGCTGCACCACTAGGCATTTTAAGAGTTGTTCTTAAAGAGTTCACTGCAGGATACAAATATCTATTTACCTAAAACTACAAATGAGAATGTTTTCATTGAAGAACATATATGTGGTGGCAATGCTGAACCAAATCATTTGCTGTTGTGGTGGTGCTATTACAGGGACCAGTGTTTTCTAAAAGCTGCCTCTGTGATGTTGTATCTTTTACAGTAACAATACAGCAGACAACATGTAAAACAGAACAGGAGAGGCTTTATTAGTGTGAACAGACAGATGTAGTAAATACAGAGAGGGTCTGGAGGATAATAAGTGAAGCAACAAGAGTTTTTTATGAGCTGTCACACAGTCGGTGCTTGTTTTCAGTCACGGATCACGCCCCTCGCTGTTTATGGCCAGAAAACGCACAATACATTTCTGCACTCACATTTGCTTGAATAAATCAAGTTAGGAAAAACAATGTATGAATTAGCTTGCTGTAACAAATTAACAGAAATATAACACCAGGTTGGTATTTCCAAACTGGGACAATGCTTGGTGAACAGTTTTAATTTAGCTGAGTTCAGGCTCAGTGGAAGAAAGAGTTCACAAATATCACAAATATGCACAGGACTGAGGCTCTGTTTTATCATTATCATTTGTTGTTGAAACCAAGTGTTTGGTGTGTGTGTGTGTGTGTGTGTGTGTGTGTGTGTGTAGTGTTACAGACTAATGCAAGAACCAAGCTCACAGTTAGGAGTTTGTCAGGATGTGCAGGTGTTAATGAAGCTCTGTATCTGAGGATTTGGGCAGCGAGAGTCACCCTCTCTCTGTCTGTGGGGAGAGGAGCCTCCTGCTTGTCCCTGAGAAAAAAGACATTCCTTTATTCCACTGGGCAGGAATGCTATTATCTCCATAACTGATGAAATGCCGCCTCAGGAAGCTTTTTATTTCTTTCCCTTTCCCTTTTATGTTATGGCCTAACAATATAGCATCATCTAATATTATGCATTTCTTTCATTGTCTTTATCTTACCTTCACAGTGAGTGAGGATTGCTGTTTCTGTTGTTGTTATATTTGAAACTGATTTGAGAGAGCATTGTCTCGATTTGTTACCCCCAGGTTTGTTTTTTATAACACATATTTTCCTGACCTTGTATGCTGGTTGATTCTAAACTGAATCAGAGTAAATGTGAGGTCAGCCATTGTAATTATGTTGCTATTTTACTAGCACATGCTCCAAAAAATTACTTTGCTCTCCCTTAGGAAATAGAATAAGAAGCACATGAGCATTTTGATTTAAAACAGGGAGGAGCATTTGCACTACTAACCAGATTCTGTGCTTGTGGCTGCTTCATCAGTTTTCACACATCCTCCCTGGAAAATATGTGACATTAAAAGGCTGCAAGTGTGTGTGCTTGCCTTGTGGTCTTTTCTGTCTCTGTGTTGCCAGGTCACCATGCAGATGTAAGATTATTACAGCGTGATCAGATTATGATCTACTGAGGCTCAGTCAGGGGAAGCTGCAGATGCACTGAAGGGGGTGGGGGTGGTCAGATTGAGTGGCCCCAAACATTCACAGCAGAAATCCGCCACAGTTGATGTCAGCAGATGCGGTGCAGTTGCCAGCTCACTGATGCCATATACATGCAGTAGTGTTGAATATCCACACATGTGCAGCTGCCTTATGGTGATAAGAACGCAAATGGTATCTGACCTGTGACATACCTGTCTCGTTGCCAATTATCCATCATTGTAATCAGCTTGTATAAAGTCCAGCAGCCTTAGTAGTAAACACTGCCTCTGAAGTGGAAGATTGATTGTGGCCCAGTCAGGTCTTTGGGGAAATTGTTTATTCTTGTTACTGATTCTCCACCCTGTTGCTGCCCTCCTTCACCAGGTGACCTTTAAACCAGATCTGTCCACTGCTGAGGTTCATGATGAAAACATCAAAGGACCTCTGAAGGTAAGGCAGGAAAGATGGAGCACACTACTGTCCCAGTTAGATAGAAAACACACACACACACACACACACACACACACACACACACGCAGGCTTTAATTGTCATTATTCATAATCGGCCACTTTTAAACTGTAAATTACCAAACATTTTGTTTGTTTGTACACAAGTCAAAAGTTTGGACACACGCAGCTGTGTTACCAGAATGTGAAATGACCAGTTATACTTATATAATGATTGTTATACTTGCATGAGCAAACGTAACATATGCCGAATATCTGCCTCTGTATATTTATGTAAACATTCCTTTCAAAAACAGCTGTTTCCAACTACAATAGTCATTTACAGTCTTAACAATGTCTACACTGTATTTCTGATCAATCAGAGTTTCTGCTTTTCTTTCAAAAACATGTTAATTTTTAGGTGAGTCCAAACTTGTGACTGGTAGTGTTAGTGTATCTCCATTTAATCGCTTTAAAGCGCAAGAGCATTGGTCAGTGAAGCATTTGCTTTGTAATTTAATTTCAATTAGAGTTCTTGTAGAAGAAGTACGGTTGCTCATTAGTTGAAAACACATGATTAGATTAGATAATTAGAAAATAATAATAATTAGCATACTGACATGCCCAATAACAGAAGTACATTCATTCTTCAGGTGGGTGCTGTTGTAGAGGTGAAGAATCAGGATGGAGTTTACCAGGAGGCCACAATCAATAAGCTGACGGACGCGAGCATATACACTGTTGGTAAGTCAATAACAAACTGCCTGCTCCACACCTAGCTTGTAAAAAAACATGCTTCTGTACAAAGACAGTTGCACAGAATTTCCTAGGCTTGTATTTCCTTTGCCTCAGCATTATACTTAAAGTCAATTCAGCAAGACGACTGCAAAGCTCCAATGACTTACATACCCATATTAATCAAATATGTATATAAAAACATCAATCCAAACTGTTACTACTTTGTGTATGGGGGGCCAACCTACAGAGATGGAGAAATTTGTATTAAGTTATATGGCAAAGGAAAACACCCGTTATGTTGCAGTGTAAGTATATTCCAAGATATATCCAGTTTAAAGCAGAAGAGAATTGTCTCTAATTCTATAACACAGTGAATAAACGTCCACAGATCTGCTCATAGAATAAAGCTCCAGATCTTGGCTGAGAACAATCACCTTTTTCCTGTAGTGTCCAGTCGTAGTTGTTTGTACTTAGGTTGGTTTATTGCAAATAAGAACTGCTAATAGCAGTTTTGTGCAATTAGCAATTTGACATACATTTAAACGTGGTGATTTGCCAAAATGTAACAACAGATAGGCTGAGTGAGCCTGCAGCGAACTACATTAACTCACTTCCTTGCAACGTTATACTTGCTTTTATCATATGCCAAAACCCTCGAGTTATAGGTACCATGGCTTCACATCACAGTTCATGATTATTTCCCAGAAGTATTTTTTTACTGTAATAAGGTTCAGAATATCCCACCAACATATGTTTTATATTCCTGGAACACATACAGATATTTGCCTTCTTCTGTTGTGGTATAGTTAAGGTAGGATGCACAATATTAGACACTGACAACACCTGAGGTAGAATATGCTCTTCTGAATCAACATTTAAATATTACGTATTTATACTATGACGTATACTTACTGCTGATAATAGTGTTGTTGTTTTTTTAAATGGCTGATTAACTTTCTCACTGCCTGAGGTAAATCCTCCCATTGCTTGTTTTGGCAAACCAACCACCAGAAAGCCCAGAGTTGTAACTTACAAGAGTATAACACAGACAGAAGAAGTAAAATTGCAGGTCTGTCAAGAGTACACAATTATCATGTAAGATAATCAAACATGTATATTATGTAAAGACTGTTTCTCAGCTCTGTAGTGGCTCTGTAGATGCTTGTCGCTTCAGAGCGCCCATGGGGTTTTCTCTGTCTTAAAAACACTCATCCTTTCATTCATCAGTGAGGAAACAAAAGCATAAGTCACTTCTGAATTTACCTCAAGTGCTTTCAGTTTTGTTTCATTGTTGTTGTCAAGTATGTTTCAGCAATAAATAGTGGAATTTATGGAGGAATGTGGCTGTTGAGAGTGAACGATTGTATTTGATTTGTGTGATTATTGTCCAAGTTTGTCTTCAGTTATTTAAAATAGACAGATGTGAGATGGTATCTGTTCATTCATAAACGGGAACCACAGGCACTTACCAACATCTCTTTATTTTCTATTTATTCCACTCTGTCTAGTAGAAAGGCCTTGCAGCTCTTAAAAAAAGCCATGAGCTGTCTGCTGGAGCCTCTCAAGACAAGACGAATTTACTTTTTGAACATATCATGAAGCAAGCAGACATCTTATAACTGGACAGTAGCTCATTGTGTGCTTGTGGCCTTTATACAGCACTCTAAGAGTTTGTCTCACGTCTCTGCAGTGTTTGACGATGGTGACGAGAAGACCCTGAGACGATCCTCTCTTTGCCTGAAAGGAGCGCGTCACTTTGCAGAGAGTGAGGTAAGTATTGGTCTGTGTGCAGTTTTACATCAGCCTTATCTCGCATCTTCCCATAAAACAAAGTTTTCTCATATAATTTTTTGTTTAGCAGCAGTTTTACACCTGGACTCACAGCAGTCAAATTAAAATGCTAGTTAAACAGTAAACTGTGCCATATTGGAATTTAGATGTTCAACTGTGAAATATTTCCAAACACGAAGTGCAAACTTGTCAAATGTAAACTGTCTCTATTGTGTTGTATTGTGTTGTAAATCCCTGTACTTGTAACTCATGAAATCCCATGAAGAGAGTTTTCTTCAAGATATGCAAGATAAATCTTTTTCTTCCAATTTAATGTCTGACATCTTTGCACTAAGGTGCTTTGCTGTTGTTTGTCTCCTCTCTAGACACTCGACAGGCTCCCGCTCACTAACCCTGAACACTTTGGGACACCTGTCATTGGTAAGAAGGGCAACCGCGGCCGACGATCGAACCCAATGTGAGTATCATCCGCTGTCTCCGTGAGTTCTGAAGGGTTCATATCAAAGTTAATATGTCACAGATCCATGATTCTGGTGGGGGAGGATTTTTCTCTACTGATCCACAGTCATCGGTAACTGGCTGACCTATTCTGAGTGTGCTGACAGCAGTTTAAATGAAAGATTTACTTTCACCTCCATCCCCTCATAAACAGCCCCTGAGGCCTGTATGAGGAGAGCCTTCTTGCCTCCTCCAGCTCCTTAATCATGCCGTGCTCCTGTGTGTGCATGCATGGTGGAGAGGCAGCGAGAGCACAGCGTGGTCTTGCTTTTTTTT
>OMLM01000372.1:161954-173387 GCA_900302695.1 Helostoma temminkii
TTTTTTTTTTTTTTTTTTTTTGCCCATCCTTTGACTCAAATGTTCCAGTGGGTGTTTTAATGCTCTGATGTACCCACTCCTGGGAGACTGCAGAGTTTTCATCAGGGAACAGGAACTGCTGAGGTTTTTTTGGCACTGGGTATAATTGTGGCTCCTCTGTGTTATGAAGAGGACACTCTGCTACATAATCTCATTCTTTGACACCCTTTGCTAATGGCACTCAGAGAAAAGTCAATATTACTCTAAACATGGCTGCAGTATTGACTGAACGGTCCCAGCTGCACATGAGCACCATGGACCTGTTGTCTTCCAGGGCACGAGTAGTGTCGCAACTCTTATATTTCCGGGATTTACAATAGAGTATAGACTGAGGCTAATGGCTACATTGTTTTCAGACTTTTCTTCTGTTCAGGAAATAGTCTGACATTTGGGGAACTATGTTATTTTGCTTCTTGCCGAGCATTAAAAAGATATTCAGCTGTCATTCTACTGTACAGTAATGACTATAACACATTATATCACATCAACACATTATATCCTACAAGCCACCATTTCTGACCAAGACACAATATAAATGTCTTCTTTTGTAATATATTTCTTTTTTGTATATATTAAACATTACACATAACTTGTTAATCAGAGAACGTGGTGAGAGTACGTAGATTCTTATGTGTCCAGTTTTCACGCTAAACAAGCTAACCAGCTGCTGGCAGTCAATAAATTTTGGAGAATTTAACATCGAGAGTGGTTTCAGTCTTTTCATCTAAATTTCCCAAAATGTCAGACTATTCTGTAAACGACTGTCTTAAAAGTAAAAGGGTCATTGTCAAGCATTTCCTGCTGCAATAGTCATATGTAGGGCAAAATCTTTCCTAAATGGATTGTAGTTAATCCTTTAACTAGAGCGCTTTATATATGATTTGATTCACAGTTTAGTCGTTGTCGATGAAATTGTAGTAGCAGCAGTCTGGCTGATTTACTGCTCTTGTGTCCTGCCAAACAGTGTGTGCATGTGTATGTATAGAGTTGTGCATAGAACAGGCCTAGTGAGGCATAAAAAGATGAGGCGGGGTCTGTTTGCCTGCTGGTGCTGCTTGCATGATCACTCTGAGACATGGCTGCCTGTCTGCTAGATGTAGTCAGGGCTCTGCCTCAGAGGCAGGATGACTGTCAGACAGCAGAGAATGAGCCGGCTCGTCAATACACTGATCCTAATGAGTGAGCTCATCAGCAGAGCCGGCCTTATGTTTCACTGCACTACACAATGATCACAGAGGGTTTTGTTGTTGGTTAGAGACTTTTTGATGTTTCTTAGCTGAACAGCAGTTAAATACAAAAAAATATGCAGAGATCCCATGCGTGACATGAAATACCGATATTTTCGCAGCACGCCAAATGTTGTTCTTTTATAAATTGCAGCTTTATGCTTCTGTGGAAGAATGGAAAGAAGTGGTGCAGCACTTTTCTCAATCAATAGTCACCACTTTCAGCATGAAATCTGATTATGTTGCACATCATTGGGGAACACATTTTGATGTGAAAAAGTTTACTATATGGAGATACTGACATCTCTTTCTAACATGATGTTAATGTTAAAATGTATGGACAAATGATAAATGCTCACTGTACCCTCCTTTTAAGTAAACGTTCCTTTTCTCTACCAGTCAAGAAGAAGAGTTGTCCTCATCCTCCAGTGAAGAAGAGGAGAGTGATCAGCGGCCGAACGAGGACCTGTTTGGCAAAGTGGTCTCTGTGGAGGGTGTTGCTACCGGGGACAAAAAGAAGACCACGTGGTATCCTGCTCTGGTGAGCTCCTAGTTTCTGGTTCTTTTCTGGTACTGTCTGCTTCAGTCATCAGTGTAAAGAAACAGGACCCACTGCTGCTGGTCCTTCAGTACACTCAGTGTTGTACTATTTCATCAAAATATCTGCTTATGTAACCTCAGCACTCAGCAGGATTTTGTTATTATGTTGTACATACACAGGCCATGAAATGTTTGAAATATGCATGTTGTTGCAGTTCTTTTTTTTTTTTTTTTTTTAATTAGACAAACTTGCAGATCTTTGCAAACCTGAAATGTTAACCCTTATGAAGGGGATAAAAAAAAAAGACTTGTTTCCCTTAATGTGTGCACCAGCGCAGCACAAACATTGGTTTGATGTTATCATTCTTTTCTAATCCATTTCCCTCCACCCACTCTTAACTCACAGTCACCGTTAGCACAATGTAATGGTGACAGGGATTGTTTGTTTATGTAAGTGTTACAAGTAGAATTAGGAGAATGTGAGAGGGTGGGGAAAGCTGTCGCTTTAACTGTGTAGTCAGCAGTGCCCGCCTCCAGGGTTTGTTGTTCTTGGCTTTCTGTTGACCGAGCTCCATGCTGCCTCCTTGTGACTGCCCAGAGAAGTACATTACACATTAACTCGTCATTGATTACACAAACTTGTGGCAGAGGGGTGTGGTAGTATGCTGGTAATTGACAAGACATAGCTCTGATAAATAACGTGCACTTAAGTGGATTAAATATAACTGAAATGAAACCGCTCTGCATGTGTGAGCTGGGAGCTCTCATTTTCACATTTGCAGTGCAGCATATGTGTCACAGAGGGAAATGATTTCATAGCAAACGTGAGTCATAGTATTCATGAAAATGCACCCACCCTGCAAGTATGTGTGTGCACCAAGCAAGAGCAGGAGCAAGCAAACAGAGGTCTGGAGGAAATTAGATCACCATAAAGGCAAGTGCTGCCTATTCTGGGTTAGACCCTGGCACTGGAACAACTCTGTGTTCCTCAGCTCCAGTAAACAGCAGTAGCACATGGTCTGAGTGGGAACACGCCCCTTACACATTGCTCCTCATCTCTCACGCTTGTTTGTTCTCTTTTCATAGATGTCATATTTTGTAATTGATCAGCGTGGCCTTTTGCTGAAACTGTTTCAGCAAAAGGCCCCATGCACACATGCACACACACACAGCACCACTGCATCTGAACTCTCGACTGTCTCTTGTTTCTGTGCAACAAGGTCATCTCCCCGGACTGTCATGAAGACGTGACTATGAAGAAGGACAATGTCTTCGTCCGCTCTTTCAAAGATGGAAAATTGTGAGTCATTATTCTGTGCTGAAAACTACATTTGCTGCAGCAGGGATGCACTAGTGATTATCAATTATTATTAGACATTTTATTTATCAACTTATGTGTACATAAATGCATTTTTAACTAACTTGAGTGCATTGTGTTAAGAAAATGGTTCACACTTTTAAATAATTCTGGTATTTGTGCCTGCTTTTTCTTGCTTTTTTAAATATATATTTCTGTGTATTTTAATGTAGTTTGAACTTCCCACTCATGACAAATATTTTGCAATCTCTCAACAAGAATTAAGGTCCTCTGTGCCTTTGTTGTGTTGCTTTATTTACCCTGAGGCTGTAAGTTACTGGTGAGGTAAGGGACCGTAGCTTCCCCCCAGCCTGCCCACGGCCTGGTATCGCACAGCTTGATTGTTTTGTCTGTGGCAAATAGAGGAAAGTCCTGTCAGGAGTCTGTACTCAGCTAGTGCTTTGTTACTGCAGTCTGTCTGTATGTGGGTAGAAACATAGCACCCACTCTACATAAATTACCTTGGTGTTGGCTCGCTCCTCGAAACACTACTCTTAGCCTTGAAAAGTATGTGCAACTCAACATGAGCCTTAATCTGCAGATCAAGATACGTTTGCATTCAGGAAGTAATATCATTTGTATTTTTGCTTATTGTCAGTTGACGTGCAGAGCTGATGAGAGTGATAAGGAATGATAAATCAGATGAGAAGTGGAAGAGAGACTCATAAAGTATTTCCTCTCTGAGTGTGGCACCCCATGATGGGTTTTGTTCAGCACAGTGTATCCAGGGGTGGATGCAAGAAATAACTAAGTCAGAAAATCTATATCATTGCTAATGGGATTTTGTTTGTTTTCCTCCAGTCTTTTTGCTTTTATGTGTAAGGAATAACAAGCTGCTACCCATATGTAATGTGATGCATCAGTCTGACAGAGTCGGATCTTTGTTATAATGCAGTTTGATTTATTTCAGGTTTTACCAGTAGCCATCAGAGTAGGGTTTATATGTTTTGTTAGTTTATCACATAATCATTGCCAAGACAGTTTGATAGAAAATCATCACGTACCAGCACCACTTTGAGATGCCTATTTGAGACCCTATTTTCAATAAAGCTAGAGTTGCTACAATTCTGCACCATTTCCTTTATCCCCTTTTGTGCATGCACTGTTTTCAAGTGCTTTTATCATTTATGCATTATACCCTCTTCTCATCTGTTATTACAGAGTAATGTTGTTGTATACTTCAGCTCCCTGTTGTTGTTGTTGTTGTTGTTGTTGTTGTTGTTTACGAGAGGTGGCCTTCTTAAGGCACGTGACCTTTGCTAGACAGCGACAAAGACACTGTGTTCACTTTCCCCTGGAGACTTTTGGTAATGATAACCATTTGGCGTGCCTTTTTAGAGAAGGCATGGTCACAGGGGACCCAGATGTTTCAAGAGGTGATTATTATTTAGTCAGATCAAGTTACCATAGTGACAATGGAAACATAAGCTGTTGCTATTTCTTTTGGCCAGCTTGCAACTTAATCATTGTGAGTTGGTTTCAGCTAAACAGAACTGGGTTGTAAATTTGATGTAAAGAAAATCTGGTCTTTGTCATATTTAGAGCTGAAAGAAATATGTGATTTTATCAGTTATTCATTCAAATTAATTGGTTAATGGATCAGATGTACTTAAATGACGGTCATTTAATTGTTAATTACTTTTTAATGGTAAAACATTTGTATTCGTCAGATAGAAAAACAAGTTATTTCAATGCATCACTTTGAGCTGTAATGGCTGTTTTTTGAGATCTTGTAAACATCACAATCAAAAGTAAGTGCAGATTAATCTCACTCAAAAAATCAGTCTAATCCATCTAATAATCAGTAGTTGCAGTCCTAATAGTATTAGATAGATATATTATTAGGGATTATTACTCTATAAATAATATGTGAAACTGAAAATATATTTTAGTTTACCAATAATTCAATAATGTGCTAGCTTTACAGTCAGTACACTGTGATGTGGAGCAAATTTAGACACATTGAGATAAGAACATCCATGATAAGTATAATAAGGATGAGTGTAGCAGTAGTATTTGTACACTTGTACATGTGTGGACTTTATTTTATGGTTTTAAGGCACCTGCAGACTGCAAGATTTCGGCAGTCTTATAGGTTTACTGCAGGTCACACTGTGCAACATGGATCTCATAAACTTTTCATAAAACCGACATAAATATTCGTGTATGTAGACTTTATGATGGTAATGCTATGGTAACTGAATCAGGCTATATTTGGTTGTAAGAATGGCCGCCTTTGAACCTCTATCACAGTGCGACATAAGACCACTTAAATGAGCCATAATTGCACAGTGTATTTTTTATTTATTTATTTATTTATTTTATTCCTTTTGTTGTTCCACCCATTTGGTCTAGGCCAGGGGTAGATAACCCTGGTCCTAGAGAGCCGCAGCCCTGCTTGTTCCAACTATTCCTCCCGTTCCCACTGCTGATTAACTGGATCAGGTGTGTTCAGCCAGTCATAAGCTGTAAATGCAGTAAAACAGGGTCAGGGTTACCCACTTGTGGTCTAGGCTGCAGTATTTCAACAACATGAACTGCCACGAAAAACATTACACACATTTTCTGCTGACTTTGATCATATTTTACCCTTTTCATATAGCATTATCCTCAGGTTCTTTGTAAATGTTACCATGCTAATTTTCTAAACTAAGAGCATAAACATAGTAAAAAAAAAATCACATATGCTAAATGTGATGATGTAAGTCACCAAGGCATACGAAGGTGCTGGATTGTCAGTGTTTTTAACTTTTAAGACTTTGGGTAACTACTTGTCACTGCTCCACTTTTATAGTCCTACTTTTGTTTCAGGAAAACAAAATTTCCCTTTGATTTTGACTGGCTACCTACTTGTTAGTGTACTGTACTGTTGGCTGTATTCACAGTCACTTCCTAGAGCTAAGCCTACATACACCTACTGTCCACACTGCATCTTTTCTGTGCACACTGTAACCAGACTTGTGTTTTGTAGTTATATGGTGCTGCGGAAAGACGTACGCGAGATGAACAGCGATTGTCCCCCAAAAGCCGACGCAGGTCTCAAACCAGGTGAGTTTATATTACAAATATTACATTAGAACTGGTTTACTGCTGCATGTACCTAGTTCCTGGTGTCTGTGGCCTGACGTCTGCAGAGTGGGTTGCAGCAAAGCAGATTGAAGAAAGAGAAGTTTTGTTTTTGCTCTGGGGGAATGCAGCAGTAGAGAGCTCCTGTCACTCTCCAGTCTATTTTTATTTGAAGTCCTCACTCCTTATATAGTGGCCCCGTTTTTCTGCTGCAGAGCTCTTACTCTCTCGTAATTACAGTTAGGAAGCACCATTATCCCAGTCTTGGTACTCACAGGTGGCTGACTCACAACTGTGATATTTTCCGCATTACAAAAGTGTAAAACAAGCATCTGCCAGTGTGGTTAGATGCTACTTAAACCCACCTGTGACATCGTGGCTGAATGCTTCTGCTGCTCTGAGTCACTGCAAATACTCCTGACAGATTTTCGTGCTGCTTTTTTCCATGGCTGCTTGTCTTTATGTTTACGTCAAAATGTCTCACCGTATGCCAGTTTATTGTTTTTAGAGTTAATATAGCAACAACAGTTGTATAAACGATGTTCTAACAATGTAATTAAATCCAAACCAGTAACATAAAGTATTTTTCTTGTGGATTCACTGGACTTCACTTAATTTGACTGGATCATTACTGAGAGCACACAAGCAGATATGTTTACACCCATCATCCTTTGAGTCCCTAAACACACCCAGTGACAGATGTAAATCCTTGAATAAAAGCCTTAAATTTAGAATGTTGTTTTTTTGTTTCCTCTATTCACTTAAAGTATAACATTGTTTACATTTCACAAGATGTTAAGTGCAGTCTGAATGGAACATCTGCTCATGTCTTAATTGTGTTTATTTAGCCTGATAAATGCTCTGTCTCTGGAACATGATTTAGTTTGAGTTTTGCTAGATTATAGGAGCAGGGAATGATAGGTAGACCTTTCTGGGTATGGTTTGTGTGTTGTAATATCTGCTTTCTGTGCGTGTTTTACAGCTCTGGACGCAGCCTTGGCGTTCCAGGAGCATATGGTCATACCCAGCACCTGGAAGACAGAAGTGAAAGAGGAAAGTTCTAGTAGTGAGGACGAGGATGATGATGAAGAGGAAGAGCAGGAAGAAGATGCCAGTGGTGAAGAGGAGGAGGTAGATGCAGAACTATTCACATGCTTTTCACCACATGACTTCCAGCTAAAGGTGATCCTCAAACTGTCTGTTTCCTGTCTGCAGGAGGAAGTGGAGCCATTCCCAGAGGAGAGAGAGAACTTTCTGCAGCAGCTTTACAAGTTCATGGAAGACAGAGGTAAACCCTGTGTGCAGATAAAATTAGTTTTCTTCTTTCTAAAATAGTCTTTTAGTATGTAAGTACATGATAAGTTTAATGTTCAGGTACTGTTTTTAACACACTTTGATTTTAGGTCAATGAAGAGTCAGATAAATAAATTAGATTAGTGAATGGTTCACAATTAAAATGTGCTGAAAAAGTATTTCTTAGTATTTTTTTAAAACTTTTTTTTAACTACTAGAGTGTTTCTGTTTAATGCCAGCTCAGTGTGAGATGATTTACTTTTTACTCCATTACATTTAACAGCTTTAGTTACCAAATACATGCCAGGTTACAGGGTATAAATTATAATGTACTGTTGCTTAAGCAAAAGTATATAGATTAATTAAAATCAGATCCACCTCCATCCATCAGAATGTGACTTTGATAATAATATCAATATAACTTTTGTTTAAGTGACATTTTCAGTTGTCAGTGTCACACAGCTTTATAAAAACAAAACATGCAGCACTGTTGTATCTGCTGCTGTATCTTTGTGTAAACGATCTCAGCCTGTTCTTTCTTTGTTTCACATCATTAGGAACTCCCATCAACAAGCGGCCTGTTCTTGGCTACAGGAACCTGAACCTGTTCAAGCTGTACAGGCTGGTGCACAAACTGGGAGGCTTTGACAATGTGAGTATCAGTTGGATACTGATTTACCTTAGTGTAGTTTAACTTTGGTCACACTTGTCTCATTTGATGTTGAGTGACTGGAGAACTGTCTTCCTCTGTGTCCACATTTGAGCAGATTGAAAGTGGCTCTGTTTGGAAGCAAGTCTATCAGGATCTGGGAATCCCTGTGCTCAACTCAGCCGCTGGCTACAATGTCAAATGTGCTTACCGCAAGTATGTACAGGCGCCTCTACAGCTCCTCAAGGATTTTAACTGTCTTCGGCAGATTCAGCTTTTGTCTCTGTGTTTTTTCACCAACACCGACATCCTTTTTTTTTCTCTGATTTACTTTTTATACTCACTTTTCACTACTGTGCCTCTTGTTTTAAACAAACCCTTGAAGATTAGCTTTTAGCAAAGTTGATTAGGGGCATCTTCTTGTTATGTTAACAAGGAATGTGTCATCATGCAGGTACTTGTATGGATTTGAGGAATACTGCACCTCCACGGCCATCACTTTCAGGATGGACCTCCCATTGAAGCATGGTCCCAAGGGGGAAGTGAAGTCTGAAGAGGAGGGAGGAGGAACAGCTCCCACATCATCCAGCTCAGATGAGCAGAAAGCACAGGCAGATGGAGAATCTTGCAGTACAGAGCCAGTAGTCTACAAGGTGCATTCTTCAAATACTGTTGGATTAAAGTCTTATTTTCTTAGTTAGTTTATTGCAGACCACCCGCGTATGTGTTTATATTAAAATTACACCTCTCCCATAGGAGGAGAAAACTGATTTGACCCGAACCAAAACAGAGTCTGAACCACTAAAAACGGAGGAAAAA
This sequence comes from Helostoma temminkii, assembly GCA_900302695.1. Classification (NCBI taxonomy): domain Eukaryota; kingdom Metazoa; phylum Chordata; class Actinopteri; order Anabantiformes; family Helostomatidae; genus Helostoma; species Helostoma temminkii. Next base: position 170,944 of record OMLM01000372.1, read on the forward strand.
GACAGCGGGAACGACGACGACGATGACGACGACGATGAAGAAGATGGTCCCCACAAGGGAGACGTAGATGAGAGCTTGTTGATGGCACGTATAGGAGCTGAGAACATGAAGCAGGAGCAGGAGCAGGACCAGGAGCAGGAACAGGATGAGGAGCAGGAGAGCAAAGACAACTCTGGGTAGGTGCACTGCAGAGATGATCCCTCCAAGAAGGTGGTTAAAAAAATACCACCTCATGGCACAAACACAAGCTCCATGCAGGGCTCCTGCTTGGTGGGACTATGTTAATATTCTGTCTTTACTGTTTAAGAGTTTTCAGTCTCCAGACAAAAAAAGCTTCAGTGTCCTTTGTGACAGTAAAACACAGGACCATTAACAGATGAGGAGTAGTGACCCTTCTCACCTCAAGGACACTAATACCCAGCATACCCACAATCCACCTATACCATCTAACCGGAGAGGAAATTTCTCCTCTCTTTTCTAACTAAGCTCTTATCCACTGCTCTCTGTGCTATTATTAATGATTGTGACTTAGTCAACATCAGCTGGCAGAGACTAAGAGCACTAGGGCCTGACTGCTACCTCTCACCTGGCATGTCATGCTGTGCTCCCCACTCTTTCTGTCTCTAGCTGGGATTGTCTGAGTGTGGTCAGCCTCACTCACACTCAGTACACACAACATGGCTGTTGCCCTTCTGGATTTCTGTCTTTTTCTAAACTCTTCTAAATCTCTGTGTCCCCTCTTCCTGTCTTACTGTCATTTTGGCTTTTTAATGTTGTTGAAGTGTTCCATGTGTGTGAATGTTGTCACTGGCACATTAGCTTAATAGTCACAAGACTGTGCTTGAGAGGCCGCAACCATTCGAGGAAAAGGATCTTATGGTGTTGATAAATGTTTGTGGAGGTACTTGAACTGTTTGGTCTCAGTTAGGTGCCTTGTCTCGTGTTTCCTACACACAGCATTCAGATCAGTGCTCTCTGTCTAGTTTAAACCTGTGTTTGCTCACCCTCTCGATTTGTAGTCGTGTTGGGGTTGTTTGGGTGACTGGGGACAGGCTACAAAACACAGCAACAAAGAGTAATAAGTCTACATATATATATTGTGATCATATGCTGTTGGTGTTTGGCATTCCTCCCTCTGTAGTTTTTACCACCTGTGGCTGTGGGCACACTGCAATATGGTCATGTAGATTGCCATCATGCGTTGACTTTCTGACAATCAGGGTGTTCCCTCATCCTTTGGCCTCACACATCATGTGGTGGTGCAGCCTTTTACAGTCACAGCAGAAGAACCTGCAGGCTGAACCCAACTGAGCTTTCCTGGTGATATCAAAACTGTTTGATGTTTACTACCCCGTAATCTGGATGTGATCTGTAGTGTGTGAGGATCACACTTTCAGACTGTATGTAAAGCCAATGATAGGTTGTTTTAAAGTGGAAAATTATATCTTAATTTATATTAATGGTGGTAATTAATTGGAGGGAAACCCCTGTTCTACAGTTATTGTTGAGTTACTGCTTGAGTGTGCTAGAAATAAGTGAATGTGAAATGTTTGCTATATTTCCTTAAAAAAATTACTTAGTTGATATTTTAAAAATTCTTCATTGTTGCAGTTATTTTAAAAAAGTTATTTCACAGTGTTTGATCTGTGCTAATTTGTTTGCCATGACCATATTTATCACTGAGTGGTTAACTTCAAAGGTGTATCAAATTGATGGATTGAGTCTAGTTATGTCCCCAGTGTTAGGATGGTAACAGATTCTTCATTTGTCCAGTTGGATACTAGACACAAAAAGTGTTTCTTTATTGTGGCTTGAGGAAAATGAGCTGTCAGAGAAAAACGGGTAGTTGGAGCACTTTTGTTTGACAGGGATTACGTGGAGCACTGTGTCGTGGCTGCTCTTTGTGGCAGCAGATCGCGGCCGTGCTTCCTCTCGACGCTTTAGTCTCGCTTTAAGGTGCTGTGCTGCCTGCCAAGTTGTGCTTTGCTGTGCTAACCTGCCCCTGTGGCCCCTGCTCCTAAACCACTTACTGGCACTCCTGCACCACCCATATACCCTGCAGCTTCACATCTCCTGACTGTTCCCCACTAGTGCCTCCTTGTGGCTGCTTTGTTTCTTAGAGTGTGTGTGAATGAGAATCCTAAGTATGTTGTTTGTGGATATAGAGTTAGATATGATAACAGTAATTATTTCCCATGCAAGACGATTGATATCTGCAATGAAAAACTGATGTTTTATGACCTGAAATACTCCATGTACTGTTCTTTGCCTGGATTACTGTCAAACTGCAGTTTGCTGTAGGTTACACTGGATTAAGACAATAACTGGAAGCTTGTTTCTTGATATTGATAAGGGCCTAGTGTGGTTAAGGGACAGGGCAGGGTAGGGTGGAACAAATTTATAAGAAAACAGGCATCCTAGTGGCAGGCGGTGAGTGGGGTGGG
>OMLM01000372.1:173779-192232 GCA_900302695.1 Helostoma temminkii
AAAAAAAAAGATATCTCTTAACCTTCAATTCAGCTCAGGGGATCACCGCTACATGGGTATCCCCGCTGCAATAACAGATACATCCCTTCCTCACAATTCTGCTTCATGTGATCCAGACCTATGGTCAGTACTCTGATTATGGAGAACACTGGGCCATCTAGTGGCAGAAACAGAACTGAGTATTGGGTTGATGTGGATCACTCTTCAGCTTCCCTCACTCAGTTTTGACTGAATCCCCTGTCTGTCTGTCCCCCAGCTGTCTGTCTCTCATCTAAATCTACAGACAAGCTGAGTTTTAATCACTATTATGTGAGAATTCGCCGACCAGTGGTTTTGATTGAATTTTTCGATCCTGTATAATTTTACTATGAGCTACTCTTTGATTCTCTGAAAGGCCAGTCAAAGTGCTGCTACACTCACCTCTACCTCTCAACCCTCTCCCCCCTCCCCAGTGGGTCAGGGTTAATGCAGTGTTAAGTAGAGTGTTAGGGTACCATGACACAGAGGTTACCTAGTGCAATCAGCATTTCATTGGCTCAATGTTGTTGTGTGGTCCTCTAGCACTCTATAAAAGACAGTGGGATGTTCTCTGCATTGTGTCTGTCTTGTGTGATGTCGTGAAACTTCATTTTCCTCATACGACCCAAGTAGCACCCTTGGTACTGTTGGAACTCTGTTGAATATGATTTGTGTGGTGGTTGGTGTCAATATTGTTTCTTTCTTCATCGTAAAGGTTTGTCTTTTTCCACCTAACACCATAGGATTTCCTCTTCTGCTGCTGAGGCTTATTGTGTCACAGCAACATGTTGGGGTCAGACAGTAGGGCCGTCTGTGTGGTGGGTGGTGTGAGATTTTAAGCTCTTATCAAATATCTGAATGATGAACTTGTTTCTTGTCTTTTGTACTTGACTTTTAGATATGATGAGTGGATCAAAGCTGACAAGATTGTGCGCCCTGCCAATAAGAATGTACCAAAAATAAAGCACCGCAAAAAAATAAAGGTACGAGTTTGGAGAGTTGCAATTTTTGTGTTTAAATCTGGTTGGATTACATGAATCACTGACTGCGTTGAATTCTGACAGAACAAAGCTGAGAGGGAGCGAGACAGGTTGGAGAGGCTCAATGACAGGGAAGTCCTTGGCCCTTCGTCCAACGCGAACCGCATCCCTCACTCCAAATGTGGCCTGAGTCAGGATGTCTTTTCCAAGATGGACGAGGGTGAGGACAAAGGGACTCAGCAGTCTCCTGTGAAGTCTATTGAAATTACTTCTATCCTCAATGGCCTGCAAGGTAGAACACTGTTTAGATGTGTAGTCCTCATGTACACTTACAGCAGATTAGGAATGCCTCACTCTGATCTGAAGTAAATTGTTTATGGGTTCTGAAACTAACTATTTTCTAACTGTGTGCATCAGCATCTGAGATGTCCACGGATGAAAGTGAGCATGAGGATGAGGAGGGAGAGCAAAAGGAAGAGGATCGCTCAGGTTGCAGAGGCAGCCTTCGAAAGGCCCCACCAGAGCCACTGCAAACATCAGAGCCCTGGGAGAGTGGGCCCCCCCCTGAAGGATCCAAACTTTCTCCAATCTCAGGAAAGAGCCAGGATTTAGTCAGTACAGAAAGTGCAGATGCTGGAAAGCGCAAAAGCCAACCAGAGTTAGAAGGAGAGGCGAGCACGAGGAAGAGGAAATCTGACAGTGCAGCAGAGAGAACCTCAAAAGGTCAATCCAAAGCTAAGTCCAGGAACACCAGGAGTGCTGACTGGTTACCTGGTGGCTCTCCGAGGAAGTTGGAGGAGAGAACAGCTGGTCCTGGAGAGGAGAGGGAGGCCTCGTCCAGCAGCAGTTCAGATGATGAGGCTGCAGTGCTGGCTGAGTCTCATGCTGAGGAATGTGAGCGAAACCGCCCAAAAACCAAAGGTTCTCCTTCCAAGAAGTTTAGCGGGATTAAGGAGAAGACCAAAACTGGCAGACAAGCTACATTCTGGGAGATTCCTGAGAAGAGGCCCAAAATTTCTGGGAATGCAGAGGAACGACCGGCCGTTCGCTCTAAGGGACAAAAAGATGTGTGGTCCAGCATTCAGGCCCAGTGGCCGAAGAAGACTCTCAAAGACTTGTTCTCTGACTCAGACACTGAAGCGACCAATTCTCCTCCACCACCCGTTCCTTCGTGTCTGGAGGAGCCGAGTGTTGAACAGAATGCTGGACCTGAGGACGAAGCTTCAGAGGAGCAGATGGAGAATGACAAACTACAGGAGTTTCCCAGCAGTGGCAGTAACTCTGTGCTCAACACACCACCAACAACACCAGAGTCCACTTCAGGAGGAGGCAGTGCTGTGGAAGACTGTAGTCAAGCGCAGTCTTCCTCCCCACCACCGTCCATACCCCCTACCCTGCCTTCAGAGCCGGTTTCTGAGTCTCTTCCTCCAGGACCCATACAGGAAGAAGTGGCAGGTGGACGCAGTGAGACAGATAGCAGCACAGTAGAAGTTGAAAGTCTTGGTGGGGAGCTGCAAGACCTCCCACAGGATGAAGGGGCAGGTTCCCCCTCAAAGGTGTTTGATGTCAGCCTCTCCTGCAACAGCAGCAGCACCTGCAGCCTAGAGCTGAGCAGTAGCAGCCAACAGGAGAGCGAGCAGAAGTCCAAAGGTACAAATGACAAAAAACTATATGTAAAAATATTTTCAAATGACTGTGTTTATTATATTTCCTCAGGACGGAGCACTAAAGAAATACACGCTGACAAGTCATTTCACAGTCTGCCTGTTCCGTCACAATCTTTTTTGCATTTTCTTTGTAGCATCTGTGAGTCAGAAGCGGCACAAAGAACCACAGGCAGGTGGAGCCTCAAAGAAACACAAGCCAAATCGCAAGAGCCTAGGTGTGCCTCCCAAAAAAAATAGGAGAACAGGTAAACAGAGCTGTAGATGGAATTGCTGCTACCTTGCTAGCCTTCTCATTTCAAATGGCAGCAATCTTTGTATCCTATATTTACTGGTTTACTTACATCAGTTTACACATTGCAGATGAGAGAAGACATGTTATTTTGCCTGATTAGTGTCTTTTTCACAGCTGTCATTTCTCCTCCAGCCAACAGCAGTGACAGTGAGGACCAGTCTGTTGCTGAGGGCGCTGCCAAAACAACTGCCTCTAAGAACAACGCATCAGACGTGAAGGCTGCCACTTCACCCAAGTGTCATGGACGATCTCCCCCCTCGAGCCATAAGTACCACAAGCAGAGCGATGGTGACCATGCTCAGCACCGAGACAACCATGGAAGATCGCCACGTGTGTACAAGTGGAGCTTCCAGATGTGTAAGTGTCACACATTTCCAGTTACAAGTTTTAAATTTTAAAATCTATTTAAGTTTATCAACGTTTCTCTACTTTGTGTGTGTGGTTTGACCCTAAAATGCTAAAATGCTTTGTTTATATTCACTTAGCTGAGTTAGAGAAGATGAGCAGTCTGGAGAGGATTGCATTTCTTCAGGAAAAGCTGCAGGACATCAGGAACCACTACCTCTCCCTTAAATCTGAGGTGGCCTCCATTGATAGAAGACGAAAACGCATGAAGAAGAAGGAACGGGAAAGTGAGTCAGCTCTTTGTGATCTCAGCATTGCTGTTTGCCAGGAGATAGGGTTGCACCAGCTGTTTTCAAATGTGTGCATAGCTTTTGAGCAAATGTCCAACATGGCTGGGATGGGACTTAAAAACAACAGGTGCAGCCCACTCCATGCCATCTTCACCCACATTCCTCAGACCATAACAAATGCTCTTTGTGTTCTGCAGGCACTGTGGCTGCTTCCTCTTCTTCATCCTCATCCTCCTCACCGTCCTCCAGCTCACTGACTGCGGCAGTAATGCTGACACTAGCTGACCCTCCGGTGTCATCCTCATCCTCCTCTTCTCAGAACTCTGGTGTGTCAGTGGAGTGCAGGTGACAGGACGAACCAGAGAGGAGCCACCGCACTAAGCACTTAACCAGCACCCTGGGGTCACCGCCCCCGCTCCCTTTCAACAGGACAGACAAGTCAACTTACATACTGTAACTACTGGGGCACAAAAAACAGACCAGAGACAAACAAATGAGAAACAAGCACTATTTTCTATTGACAACTGTTTCCTTGGCAAGCTAATGGCACTTAAGTGCACTTTTACGAAGACTGTGTAGGGGGGTGACATTTGTCAAAAAATATCTACAAATTTGTCTTTTGTGCTCTCCTTAATTGAACATTTATAAGAATTGTTTTTTCAAGCAATAATTGTTTCAATTTGATAAAGTTATACTGGTAAGGAATGATTTCCAGTGAAGACCCCTTTGTGCTCTGTCCTCAGAGCCCCACATGGTGCAGCCTGTGCTCTCCATATTATTATTATTATTATTATTATTATGGGGAATTCAGAGGAACACTGCCACATTGGCAATCAAGAACGTATGAAATGTAACTTTGCCACGATTCTCTGTCCACCCTCATTTAAAAAGGCCTTCGTGTGGTTAAACCTCAACTGGTTGATGATGCTCTTCTCACGTACAGGCACATGGTCCTGTATATGTTTGCATTAAGTCACATAGGCGGTGATGGATAGGGTTTCAGTCCATCGTAGGTCCACTGACAGCATCAGTGGATGAATATGGAGTGATACTGTAGTGCCTTTTTGATCTTCTCCCTGGGGCACTTTGAGAAAGGACAGCACTTTTTTTCCTGGTCGTCTTGTCAAGTCAGACTGGAATAATGTGTCCCATACAAAAGACTGAAAAATGCTGAATGAGTGAGCAGGCAGTGAAGGGCTGAGTCTGACAGATACAGATGGTTTTTACCATCGTATAGTAAATGCTTGAGAAGTGTAACTGTAAATGCAGAACTCATACTGGATCACCTGTAATCGACTACTGAACAGTCATCCAGCTTGGGAAAAACTGTTGAGTTGTGCAGTATAAAATGTGCAATGACAGATGATGTGAATGCAACAGTCACATTACTTCAGTTCGTCAGCCTTTTAAAAGCCCATCTGCTTTATTTTATTAATTTTGTTTTCATCAGCCATTTAACCTCCCACCCCGTCCCCCAGTATTCACTGAAGATTTGATGATGCACATCTGCAACTGGATAAAGTTAACTTGAAGGCAGCCACAGGGGGTATTTACAGCATGTACACAGTACTGCAGAACACATGAATGAAGCTAAACACCACATTTGCAGTGTTTTAAACAATATGAAGTTATTTAATTCCACATATTTCTGCTTCATTAAATAAAGTGGCACATTCTTTTTTTTTTGGCACCTCTTCCTACTTTTACTCATGATCAGTAATGACATGCCAGCTTGTGCTCATACTCATCCTTATCAAAGCTGTTTTGATTCTGTCTCCTGTACTATGACCAGATTAAAGGTAAAGATATTGTAAATGTGCATTTATATCATAAAGTGATGTATGTGTATACATTTCTGAAGACATCTCCAGTGTTTCCTTTGTATAGACCCCCTGCTGTATGATAACCTAAAGTTACATTTTGTTTGGCACTTGTATGTAATTGTATGCTTTTGTTATACATTTGTATATTGAGAAGTGTTTTGAGTCAAGCTATTTAATATCTTGCACTGTTAATAACGTACTTTTCTGTACAGACAGTTTTATGGTTTTAACTGTAGTTTGAGTGTAAATACTGAGGGTTACAGCATGTTTGTTCTCTCCCGTTGTCGTCATTCTTGTTTTTTTTCTAGGAGCAGATTTGAGTTTATGTTCTGTTCTTCCTCTTTCATCAATTTCAAGAGTTATTTTTTCTGTCATCCTTTTTTTTTAAAATTTCATGTTTGGCTTTAGTTTGTATCCTGTTTTGTTTTTTCTATAGCTTGTGCTTGTAAGAAGAGAATGGTGGTTTGGATGCGGCTGAACTATTTTCCAACATGTACATGGCCTGAAGCTAAAGCTGTATGATCCTGTATGTGGAAAATGGTCTTGATCATAGATTAAGAGAAAGTAATAGAGCTTATTGAAAAATGCTCAATAGTATTTATTAGGCTCATCTGATGATGGTCATTGTGTAATTTATTGTAAAAATGTAAGCAAAGCAGAAGCCTCTGTTTGAAATAAATACCATAGTTTGTGAAGTACTCAATGTGTCTGCTGCGATCTGTGGGTTTAGTTTATTATACTCCATTTCGGGGGGCAAATGTTATTCTTTAGTATCCTTTTAAAATTATTTCATAGGTAATTAAACTTATAATGATAAGCATGTCATTCCGCTACTTACATTAAGCTTGTTCTTCATTGTTAAAGATAATGAAACGTATTTGCAAAGTAAACTTTCTGACTGTAGATAAAGTTACATCCACTTCCACCAAAGTACATTAAAACAACTGTGGCTTTTTTGGTTTTACTTCTACATTTAAAGTATAAGACTAATCAAGTACGTTTGACTATTTGGCATTATAGTTTTCGTTTCTGTGTGTTTGCTGTGAGGCAAAGCTGTGGGGCTCTATTAGTGTCTCTATGGCCAACATTACAGGTTGGCTTTGGTATGTGGTAATTTGATTAAATACACATTACTTATTCACCATGTAAGCACAACATTGGTTAAATTGGTTATAATGTCAGGTGGATTTTGGCACATAGTTAAGTAGTACATTTCCTTATTACCGCAAACCAAGTGTCGCAATGATCCTGGTAAATTATTGTTCAATACTGTTTTCACCGCTGGTAGTTGCATATGAGGCTTGAGTGACAACATGTGTAAAACAGTTTTATATTTCCATAAAATTACGGCATGTGTTCGGGGTGACACGCAATAAGAAATAAACAAATTAAAGTAAGAAAAAAATAACAACAACAAATTAAAAAATAAGCCGTAACGTCGACGTTACGCTTTACGTACTTCCTCTCTGCACTTCCGTAGCAGCGTGCTAGCTAGTCAGCTAGCTACTTCCCTTCGGTGCCTGCTGTGCCTGTGAAGGGTGTCAGATATGATGAGCGGCAGGACGAGCGCAGTTATTGCCGGGGTGTGTGGAGCCCTTTTTATTGCATATTGTATTTATTTTGACAGAAAGCGGCGGAGTGATCCTCGCTTCAAGGAAAAACTACGCGAACGTAAGTGTTTGAGCTGGAGAGAGACGAGGAAGTTAGCTCAGCAGTTAAGTTAGAGCGGGAGCATGGTCGAGTCCATGTGGCAAACACACCGCAAGGACACTGTTTCATTCTTATCCATTACTCGCAGCATGGAGGCCATGGACCTGTTCTCTAACTTAATTCTTCTAAAGTACTTTCTTATTCATGTACGTTGCAGCATGTGTCTAACTCGTGGATGAGGCATGATGCAGCTAAACCGCTGTAACCATGTGGTTCCTGCTTTGTACAGCCATGTTTAACATACAAACATAATTTAAAGCCACTTTTGTCTCACAGGTAGAAAGAAGAATCAGGTTTCAAATGAAAAGTCTGGACTACCAAAGGTAGGACACGTGGGAAATCATCATTTGCATGTATGTTTGTTACTGGGACTTACATGTGCGTTTCTGTATTTTTAAAGCTGCCTGACTTGAAGGACCCGGAAGCTGTTCAGAAATTTTTTCTGGAAGAAATCCAGCTGGGAGAGGAGCTTCTGTCACAAGGTTAGCCACATATTCACATGTACAATCACTAAAGGCTTACAGATCACTCTCGAGTTTTAGTCTATCGTTACCAAGCACCTCAGCCGTCTACACTTAAGCTGAACAGCTTGACATGATTTCCATCTCCCACTTCTCACTTCAAAAACTTTCTAAACCTTCTCTAATCCAACTTAGGTGAATACGAGAAGGGTGTGGACCACCTGACCAATGCAATTGCAGTCTGTGGTCAACCTCAGCAATTGCTCCAGGTGCTCCAGCAGACACTGCCTCCTCCAGTCTTCCAAATGTTGCTTACCAAGCTGCCCAGCATCAGCCAGGTAAAGATTTCCTGCATTATTAAAAATTCAACATGATGGTCGGGTGGTGGAGCATCCTTAAAAACCCCCCGGTTACTTATAATGGTCTCTGGGACAAGAAAGGGTGCAAGAGCAATCTTAGAATCATCCAAAGCTGAGAGCCATATAACAGTAGCTCTTGGTTATTTCACCTCTAAGACAGAAATACTAACATTACGTGTAAGTGGTTAGTTTCCTGTGTAATTTGAAGATGTTAAAACTAATGCACATGGTTGGCTGTTGTGGAATTGTTGGCATATACTTCCTGATCAGCCTCTGAATATCGTTTTCTCTGTTTTTCAGCGAATCATCAGCTCTCAGTCTTTAACAGAAGATGACGTCGAATGATTGATTGTGAATGCGTGCAAAATAAAAATTTATTAATATTCCATAAAGGGATTTCAGACACTGGCACCATTTGGTGTATTTGATTGTAATTATGAGTGAGTTGTTAGTCTGGTTATTACAGAGCACAAGCTTTGGACTTAAAATCCCCCTCTAAATCGCAGCACTCAGAGGTTAATAAACTTTGTTAAGGTTACGTTACTGATTTTGAAAAATTAAACACATTCCATCTGTCTAATCTTATCTCCATCAGATCTTACATTTTCTAGCTACATATTTATTTCTCACATGTAATTATGCACTATGTTTTAAGGCGTGGCTCATTTCATTGAAATAACCAGTATGTAGACAATTTGTTACATATTGCTTTGCAGTTGATGTACAATGTGTGTAAGAGTGGCTACACTACAGCACGTATTTGTGGAATATTGTCATTGAGTTTTCTGAAGTTGTTATCACAATGTCAGTTAAATGTTATTTTTATATTCCAGTCTTTCACATCTAGACATGTGTTTATGTGTAAAATCTGCAATAAAACATGGAAACACTTTGAGCTTCTTAGTTCCATTTGCCAGTAGATGGCAGTAGCAATGCACAGCAAAATTTGAAGTGATTACAGTTTTGAAATATGGACTGTGGGCAGTTTTTATGTACTTGGACATCTGGAAGGTCATTTTGCACAATGGAAAGTCCAAGGGATTGTAATATATTGATGATAGAAAATGATTTGTAGGAGAAAACGTGAAGGAACATGTTTAATGAAATTACAGCTACCACAACAAGGCTGACTTGCCATCTTGTTGGTATAGTATTTGTGCCTCCAGCCAGCATGGCAAAACATAAACTTGAGTAAGAACATGGAGCCATGATGTCTTTGTTGTGAATGACTAGATTGTTTGCACAGGAGAGTGAAAGTGGAGCAGCTTGTAGGGGAAGGGAGTAGGTCTGCTTAAAACTGTGTCTCTTGGAAGACAAATAGCGCTGTAATTATTTTTATCCCTGTCTGCAGCTGTTTTTCTAAGGGCTCTGGCCAGAGCAGCCGGGGTCTTGAGTTTGCCAGGAAACGAGAGCAGTGGAAAATAGTTTTTCTACATTAGGAATGAAAAATGAAAATTGAACAGCGGCCCAGAAATGTCGAGTGAGAAGTAAATGGTAGACAGTGTTCCATTTTCCATGAACTCATGCACTCACTCTGCAGCACTCCTGCTACTTTGCCATTTGGTGGAAAAGGAGAAGCCTGTCAAGGGGCCTGCAGAGTTGTCTGGCCCCGGAGTGTGTGTGCGTGCAGAAGAAGTGGCTTGTTGTTAATCTGCCCTTTGGGGAGGCAGAGGAGAAAAATAACAGACTGTGTTGGAGGTCAAGCTGGAGCTGTGGTTTGCTGCTGGCTCTGGGGGTAGGAACAGGTTCAGACCTTTCCACACAGCGTATCACTGGCCTGCTTCTCCAAATAAACACTCAGCTGCTGGCCACGTACTGTGTCCCCTGCAAAGACAGAGAACTGTAGGGTCACTGAAGGATACCAGACAAGGGCTGTCTGCTCTGAAAGCACGTCATCATAAAGTAAACCAAGCGAAACAGGCCTTGACATGAGGCCATGACACAGCAAACCTTCAGTTTTATGTGTAACACAAAGCCTGCTCTGTGTCCTCGGTGCTCAGCACAACATGAATGTAACCAATGAAGTGTTCGTAGTAATTATTTTTAGTGTCATTATTTGAATTATATCCCAGCTCTATTTGAATCTGAATGGATGGATTATGAGTCAGCTTTTCATATCCAGTGAAGCAGGCAGGGAAAGAAAAAGGGGAAATAAAGACACTCCCTCCTCTAGTGCAGTAGGGGGCACTGTTGCTCCAGGCTGTATTTCTAGACTTGTTCCACTAAAGGACAACTGAATGGAGGGAGTTGAGAGCATAACAATTCCAGTTGACAGCAATAACAATGGCTTTGCCTGCAGCACAGAGACCATGTGCTGGAGATGGGTGATCTTTAACACTTTGTAATCCTTTTTTCTAATGTGCTTGCAATGACAGATGCACCCGGTTCATTCATTATAGGTGCAGGAAATAACCTGTTACTAAACGCAACAATGGCTCAGAGGCTTTCACCAGCTAGATCCAATACTGCCTGATCGCCATTGTAATTTGTTTGCCTGGATTCTTATGTCAAATGTTGCATTGGGAATATTATAATCAGTTGAGCCCCGCAACTCATTACAGGAAATCCTGTCAACAAATTATCCACAGCAGTAATTACCTTTGCCGTGTTTTTCCAGTTTATGAGTTTGAATGTCAGCGCTTGATTACTGATCTGCACACCGAGTGCCATATATGCACAGATCGGATGTCTGACTCGTGGAGATGTCTGGTTATGTGCGAGCAGCTGTGTTTGGGAGTTTAAGGCAGCCAAAAATAACTCTGTTGTAAGTGGTTGCTATGGCAGCTTCACATAGCTCTGCAAAGCAGAACAGTACATTTGAGATCCTCCGAGTGTTACCTTTGATCAGCAACCTCCCAGGAAGTGTTTTCTGCATGTAGCTTGCTGTTCACTGACTGTTACTTGGAGGCATCCACTGAGCCGGCCTGTTTTTGCTTTGGAACATGTTTTCTCACTGCCTGATAATGCTCAGAGTCACACTTTGTGTGCCCTGTTGCTGATGTCATGGCTGTGGTGTCAGAGTCTGCAGCCTACTGTACGTTGTCATGGAGAGGGCAGGCTGGGGAGAAATATGACTGGCTGTGCCAGTAGCTATAATAAAGACTGCATCTCTCTTCTGCACTTCCACTTGTGTGCACAGCAGCAACACAGTATATTAATTACCCAGCACCTTCTCTGTCATTCACAAGTGAGGGAAAGAGGAAGAAAAATTTCCAAGGCACGTCCTAAAAATAAAGCAGCACTGTACGTGCTCCGAGTATTAACTTCCACACAGATGACCCATTTTTCCATCTCAAAGGGTCTGAGGACGGGTGGAAAAAAGAGAGGGGGGCTAGTGGAGCAGGAGGGGAGGCAGCAGTGGAGCCAATCACGTGAATTTGAAGCAGGCTACAAATCCTGGCGGATTTCTCTTCCTCTGTGGGGCAATGCCTTGCTGTCATCTGTTTTTCCATTTCTCTGCTGCTGTCCTCGTGGTAATTTAACTTGTTCTGCTGCCCTTCCTCCATGCAGGTTTCTTCCCTCCCCCATATGTAATGTTGCCTGTCTATTCACCCGTGTTGTTTACATTTACTGTGAGTGTGAGCTGCAGGGTGTGGACAGCTATCCCCCACTCTCCAGCACCCAGTCACCCAGACTGCTTCTTTCTAATGTCATGCTGCCCCCCACCCTGCCTCCAGCCTCCACCTATCTCCTCATCACTAGCTCTGTGATAAGACTGAAATCCAATAGCACCAATCTGCCTGAGAGACGTAAGTGCATTACATGACCTTTGCATTCCTGTTTACACTGGATAGTTTTCATATTTTGGTCTAGCAGACAACAGAGCTGAATGGGAGGAAAAAATGCTCAGCATCGGTTCTCATCTTGTCATCTGTCATCAGTGTTATCTATGCAATCTAGGCTGGGAGTGAAACTAGAAGAGGGAAGTGACATGCACTGAACAGGAGGGTGAAGAAAGGGTTAACTAAGCAGACTGTGTGCACAGTTATTTTCCCCTTCTCTCTCTCTCTCTGATGTGCCTTCCTGTCTCACAGGCAGTGCAGTGGCTTTGAAAATCATGAGAGAGTCAGACAGACTTGTTTTGCATACTGTAGGTCTCCTGCATTGACTTGTAGCAAATCCCTGCCCTCGGGAGGCATGTCAGAGGGGATTAATGGGAGGGTTGGGGCCTCACAGAGTTTCCCATTGTCGCAGCCCAGCCCAGTGCTGTATTTTCATCCTGCAGAGTGAGAAAGAACGAGCAGGTGGGGTGGTGTTGGTGGAGGGGAGGGTTCAGCTTGTGTGTGTGATGTGTGTGTCTGTGAGAGGGGGGGGTTATACAGTGGTGTTATTTCCCTCTGCCCTGATTCTTTTGAATTGAGCTGAAGGGGAGGGTAGGAGAGTGTAAATAATGTATTTGGAGCGGCAGAATAGAGGGAGCTGAAGCTTGACCGAGCTCAGAGCAAGCGAAGGGTTGAACGGCCATGCTGCTATGCAGGAAGCTGGGGGTTGAAAGGGGTGTGCGAGGAGGGACATGGGAAACAGAGGAGAAACTGTACGAGCCTGCTACAGCACTCGGGGGAATGTAGGGCCTCTGCAAGAATGAAGCAATAGTTTACTTCCGCTTTGCTCTCTCAAATGTACCAAGACAAATAGTTTGCTGCTTTAGACTGACATTAGTAATGTAATATCAGTAAGAATGTGGTAACATGAAGTGCTGTTTCACAACAGATCTGCAGCTGGTAGGAATTCAAACGGTTTCTGAGGAGGAGCAAAACAAACTGGAAACTGGAAACCGGTCCTCTACATTAAAATAATCACATTCAATTAGAACCCGTTTCCACAATCCAGGTTTAAGTGATCTTTTTAAATGAACAGTTTGACATTTTGGCCGTTACATTTATTAACTTTCTGGTCGGGATTTAGATTGATACCACTCATGTCTGAATGCGAAGCTGCAGCCAGGAGCAGGCTAGTTTAGTTTGGCATGCAGTCTGGAAATAGAGAGACAGCTAACCTGGCTCTGTCCAAGGCTAACAGATTTTTCCTTGCATCACCTCTAAAGGTTTATCCAGAATGAAAACAAAGAAAAGCTTTTTTTTTGCATTACGTCATTTGCACAAATTTGAAGACTGGATTGTTTATGTTTTTAAATGAAGCAGACAGTGTCCCAACAGATGTTATCACTGGTGGTACATTGCTGATGCACCTCACATTTTCATTTTCTAGTTAAGCAATGCTGGCTGTAGCTTCAGATACACGTGGGATATCAGTATTCTTATCAAATCCTTTTTATAGGCACCGTATTTCCCAAAATGTCGAGCTATTCCTTTAAGGCTCCCCTCCCTTGCATGCCTCAGTGTGATGAAACCGTTCACTTTCACTATTATACCATCAGCTCTTCATTTCTCTCCCTGTTTGTGTGTTGTTTTCTCCTCTCTCTCTCCCTAGGAGTTTGTTTTTTTTCTCCCACACCTGCTATGTTTTATGGCAACCGTAAAGGCGTCTCAACCTTGAAACATGATAGAGCAACCCCCACTCCCACAACTACAGTCATCTAAAAAAAATATCTGCACCGCTCTCCTTTACACACGATGTAACCTTGGTGTAACTTTTGTATTTTATCATCTTTTCCCGGGCTTGCAGAACTCTGCTGCCGTATCACCCCGAGCAGCTCGGCAGCTACAACCCACTTGTTCACCCGAGAACTACAAAGTGAGTTTGACGCCTTGCATCTTGTGTAACCACGGTCTTTGAAGACTTTTGCTTTGAGCTCTGTGTCTCATCAATTCCCTACGCAAAGCTAAATTTGAATCTGAAGCGAGCACATAAGGGGGTAGCTTATCTGCCCCACTTGTTTAATGCTATTCATTCATGCACACAATTTTTATGACAGCCTGTGCACTCATAACTATTTTAAGTTTTTTTATTTTTTATGTAACCAGTTTTAGTCTGCATTTGGTGTGCATGCTTAGAGGTGACAATACAGTAACTTCTTTGCATCAGCTTTACATGATAGCTGTCTGAAGTGTGAGCGGCCTCTTCATGCATTAAAGTCATAGTTTGCCACGTGAAACTTTCGTGAAAGTTAAAAGCTGTTATTGGGGAAATGTAATCGTGAATCTGGACAGTCGTGGGTCTTTCTGGGTCACGTTTAGATGCGAATTCAGGTCTGAACACGAGGGAGAACAGAGTAAGAAAAATAGAGTGAAACAGATATCCCTCGTTTCCAGTCAGAACACACAGTGAGTGGTACTTATCACAGCAAATCCCCAACTTATTTGTCATCTGGGGCCGAGGATTTGTCACATCAAATCTGCTTTTCTCAATGAACTGAGAAGGGATGTTACAGACTCATATTCAGTGAAAAAACAACAGCGAGTAGGGCTTTGACTCTAAAATGAATGTGCTCAAGAGGATGATACAGAGAAAAGAACCACGTCACACACGGCATCTGATTCTCACACTATGACTGAAGCTCTTTGTCTGTGCTTCTGGAAATATCATTTCCTGTGCTCCCAATCCATTTGAAATACTGGTCAGCCTTGCGATTGTTTGAGGAACCTAAGCTGCTGAACCACGCCACTCGTTTCTATTTTTCAACCCTGCCAGCAAATTCTTTTCGAGACTGAGTGGATCCGCCACGCAGCTGAGCAGTAGTTAAATAGATCATTTACTCTTCTGTCTTTGATCGCCTTTAATGCCATCGATCGGACTGTTCCCACAGTTTTTCCTCATTTCATGTTTGTCCTCTCGTTCACATGCTGTTGATTTATTTCAGCACAATGCGATGTTAGCTCACAGTAGCATATCTCTAGTTTGCTTAGAAATTCAGCTGGGCTACATGAATATCCTCTGTCTGACCTATTTTACACTAAAACCTTTATCTCTCTCCATGTTTGTTTGGAGTCTATTTGCAGCCACTGCGATGATTTGATAGTATTGCCTAAAATATGAGTTTTTAAACCATACTGCTGCTTTCATTGGCTGTTTTTGTTCAATATTTGGTTCCCTCTATAAATTATTTTACATGGTAGTGCAGTCAGTCAGACTCCAAGTTCTGTACTATTTATTTCAAACAAGTCAGCTTTCATGGATTTGATGTAAATTTAATGGACTTGCAGATGATTAATGAATCAATAATTGGAAACGGCATCTGATCTCTGGGCGGCTGCGGCAGAGACAATGACAGCTATCTAAATTGAAAGAAGCACAATCGTTGAGGAGAGTCGCTGCTGCCAACTTAATGTGCTCCTGTAATTACAAATGCATGAAATAATTAACAAACAACTCCACCTTGAGGTCTTTACACATTAGATCATTTACGATGAGCAGCAAAGAGACTAGCAGATGATTGCACTTGTTTGTTAATGTAGATTGAGTTAATCTTACACCTAGAAGTGCGCTGTAGGCTTTTAGTCCGGAGGACGCTCACTGTAAGGTCTCTCTTATTGCTCAGTGAAAGCACCCCCACCTCACCAACCACACCCTCTCCACCCCCTGCTCCATTCTTCCAGAGGGATGGCTTGTTGACATCCATTAGGAGGTTTCCCAGCACTGAACCAGGCCAGGAAAGAGGGCTAATGATGTAATTCCCTGAGAGATGACATTAAAATGTCAAAGTGCTGCAGCTGACATCATCCATTTAGCACACATTTTCCAAGGCTTTACATTTATCTTCTTTTTTTTATATCCCTCAGCTTTCCTTCCTAAAAACTGGATCTCCCCACCCATCCCAGTGCCTTCAGGCTCTTCTCAGGTGTGTAGACATACCATGGAGGACAGACTGGAATAAAGGGGGTATCATCAAAGCATGCCTTCCCCTGCAGCTACAAATGCCCTGCTCCAGAAAACAGTGTTTTGAACAGGCTATATGTGTCGAGTTCCATTTATCCCTCCCTGTTTTTAAGCTGCTAATTCATCTTGTCTGCACAACAAAGACCCCCACTCCCTCCGATACTCATTCCGCCACTTCTTTTACAGTTCCTACCACATGTGGGAATAGCCTCTGGGTGATTTTAGGTAAACTATCTAAACCCATTCTCCTTAAAATGTGTGTCCTCATCTGATTTTGATTGTGACAGAACGATGAGAACATCTTGCACAAATTGTATTTTCTACCTGCCTGCACGCTGCAGCCTTGTGCCATTTACGCTGGAAACACATTGTTTTTCAGAGAGAGTATGAAATATATTTCTGTGGGGGGAAATTGACAGTTCTCTGTTCTTCAGCCCAGTGAGTAGGCATGTCAGTAATGGCTGCTTGAAGGCAGAGTAAGTAGACGTGAACTGGAAGCAGAGAAGGGGGCTGCGCCTCACTCAATAATGAATCAATTGATCCTCCTGCAGATGATGGATCAGGTTGCTATGACGACAGATGCAGTGTTACCCGGAGCGTGGAGAAGTGGTTTGTTTCTAAGAACTATACGCTCAAGGCTGTGAGTCTTGGCTTTAAATATATGGTGACGCAGGACATGATTAATAAAGGATATTAAGAGGTGCATTAATGCAGCCAGATGGATATTCTCCAACAGCGAATTACTGTGCAGAATCAGCAATCCATCACTTAATGGCTTACTATTCCAAATGTTTTTTTTTGTTTTTTTTTACGATGAACACAGGTGTATAGATGCTGCAGGTGAATGAGATTATTACATAGGAGGATTCATCTGGCCTTTCCTCCTTTGAAAAGTGTCTTAACACCGAGTCAGAGCTCAATGCACATGTGAGTTTCATTGTATGTGTAGCGCCGGCTTCTTAAAAAAACATGTTTACCGTGTCTGCGTGTGTGCATTCTGTTGCCGTGGCAACACGGCTGATGCTGGGTCCAGCTGGGACCATGTTGCCAAGTAACAGCTGAGTTATGAGAGCGGAGGAGAGGAGTGTGGGTGTTGGGAGGGGGAGTGGGCGGAGGGAGCGCCAAGGACTTTTCTACAAAGACAGCAGTAAGCAACAAAGCCTGGAAGCAAGAGGGGGAAAATATCTCTAAGGGGTAACAAAAAGAAGTGTTTATTTAGGTTAAGGCTCTGGATTGAAAAATAAGATGTTTTTCATCTGTCTCTGTGCCTTTCTGCCAGAGAATATTAATACTTGGGTGCATCACAAAGCATCTTCACTCTCTGGAATAGACACACAAACAAATTAAGCCATGGCAGCAACATAAGTGATATGCCCACTGCTAAACAGCAGCGGGGCATCTCTGATAATTCCTTTCATGAACAGAACATTGGAGTAATGAGTGCAGAAGTAGTAGCAGTAGTGCATGTGTGTGTAGAGGCCTGGCTGCACTGACCCTGCCTCTAACATGACTACACAGAGGGCATGTAATGACTCAGAAGCAGGCAGAAATATCGGAAATAGTCCAGCTCCAAAGCCCTCAGCCGTAAATAATCACGTGTCCTTGTAGTGAATGGCCTGTTGTTGAGTCAGCAGTGGTTTTGCATATAAACGGACATGGAAGGTTACATTCAGCCTAGTTTTATGGTTGTAATGTAGAAATATGGCCTGTATCTGTAGTCATAAGAATATGCTGTGATAACTGCAGCTGGTGGTGTCTTGTCTCAGACAGGTCACATCTACAAAACCCCATCTGTGTGTTGGATGCTCGAAAACAAAGGATGACGTTATGTTCTTACTATCACTATACTCCTGTGACCTCCTCATTCACACCTCCGCATACTCTTGTGAATCATCTCATCTCGACCTTAAATCTGTTCCCTCCTTACACTCACAATGATTATGCAGTTTTACAGCGTGCAGTCATACCTTTATTGTCTCAGGCTCTCGGATCACATGCTTTTGTCCATGACCATTAACAACACTTTTTTCTGCCTTCTGCCGACTGAGCAGTCTGATTTGTTGTCATGGAAACTGATCTCGAAGAGCCTCTGTGCCTCATTTGGGAATAATTGTCATCCCCAAACAAACGCACATTCTGTCAGACTCAACACTCTCCTCTGAAATCGCAGCATTTCTCGCTTTCTTTGTTATAATATCCTCATGCTCCAATACTTTTCAACAATAAACCTCAGCCACAAAGCCCCTGAAATCCTGCGCAAGAGTGAGTAAAATAGCTGAACACAACAAATGCCACAAAACAAAACAGTGATTGAAGTTCCTGGAACTGTTCCCTAGCTGCTTGATCCAAATATGCTTGATGAATGTTCCACCACATCAGGCTAGTGAATAGGAATTTTGACATATTCAATTACTCAACTAAAGGGTGCATTCACTAACATGTCAGAGATCAGAAGACAATATGTTCGTCCAGATTTTTGCAGTTCAGGAATTACAGGTGGAGACAGGGCAGACCAGAAAAACAAAAACAGTTGGGCCAACGTGGCCCAATGCTTTATATAACACAGCCTGCCTGTGGTGATTGTGCAATGCACTGCAGTTGTCTGGGCTGATGTAAACAGAGCCTTAGTGCCTCTGGAGGCTCAGCCATGTGCCTTGATGCAGCAGTTATGGGCACATGCCCTACTTTCATAAATCAGGGCTGGAAAAAAAAAGGAAACAGCATCGGGGGGG
>OMLM01000375.1:0-10913 GCA_900302695.1 Helostoma temminkii
CAGAGCCTTCGCAGTTAGAGCCCCAAAGCTTTGGAATGACTTGCCCGAGAATATTAGATCAGCTGACTCAGTAAGCTCTTTTAAATCACTTCTGAAAACATACTTTTATCGGAGAGCTTTTCCTGATTTCATATAACTGAATGTAGTTGCTGTTTCACCCTGCTTTTCAACCCTTGTGCTGTTAATGTCATTGCTGTTGTCTATATCATTATGCCCCGCTCCATCTATGCTTACTCACACACCAACCGGTCAAGGCAGATGGCCGCCCACCTTGAGCCAGGTTCTGCTGGAGGTTTCTTCCTCCCTTAAAGAAGGAAGGGAGTTTTTCCTCTCCACAGTCGCTTAAATGCTTGCTCAAGGGGGACTTGATTGGTTTCCATGTTAATTGGTCAAGTGTTATTGTGCTGAAGCTCCTCCCTGTCTTAGGCTTTTTATTTTGTGTCTTCTTGTGTTCTTTTGTTATTATTGTCTTTCTCTCTTGTAAAGCACTTTGTAACGAATGTTTTGAAAAGTGCTCTATAAATAAAGCTTATTATTATTATTATTATTACTCAGTATCTACTTATTAAGTGCATACCTGAGGTTTCCCTGTGGTAATGAAAAGGCTGAGTTGTTTACCTGCTGTCGGGAAAGCCCTCGAAGCCTTCCTCTTTTAAATTGACTAGGTACAGGGCAGTGATAGAGATGACACTGAAAAAAATATCCATCCCAAAATGAGTTTAATATTTTCCTTATGCTGTAATTATTATTATTTTGTGCTGTAAAAACAGGAATCAACATCGTGTCTCACCAGATGGCCATGGTGGCCAGGATAGTGAAGACACTGGCCTGGAAGATTTTATGATGCAGATAGTAGTTGCATTTCTGACTCCAACCCTCCTTCTCAACTTTCTCAGTCTTACATGTGTCAGGACCCGACGTCATTGACACACTACTGTGTTTACTGGGTTTCCTGTTGGATGAAACACGAAATCACTGATTAACCAACTAAATTTCAATCCCAAATGTCATTTTAATAGAACTTAATTAATAGATAATAAAGGAAACAATATTTTTAAAATTAATTATCAACATTTTAAAATTGACCTTAAACACAGCTCTGCTTTTCTTTTTCCAAAAAACTGAACTGTCTCTCAAAGAGCATTGGTCCTTTATCCAGTGATCTACAATATTTATGGGCTATTTGAGTCCTGTTAAAACAATTTTATTAGTTATGAATATGTTGCTGCCGTTTAGTTTTGCAATGGTAGGTGTACTGTTTGTTATATTGTCTTAACAAAAGCTGTTAATGTTAAAGAAGGGTTTAATTTTACTATGTCTGCCCTGTACAAAGGTTCATATCTCTAAAAAAAGGGAAAAAGAGAAAAGCCACGTACCCAGTGGAACGCAGACTTCCCGTTAGGCTCTTCAGCTTGGCCAGTCGGCGGTTCCAGACCTCCAGCGCGTCGATTCGAGTCTCCAGGTTGTCGGTGAGCTTTGACAGCTGCTGCACCGCCCCAACGTTCTCCATGAAGATCTGCTCCTGGAGGAGGAGAAGGAAGCATCAGAGAATTAGACTGTGAACACACACACACACTGGCAACTGTGCTTTTGACCTTTAAAACATGGAGTTCACTTTGTTGTTTCTCCTTCTTACAGTTACAAACAAAATTAATGAAGAGTCTAATAAAATATTCTGGAGTCATTAAGGAAGGAAGAATGTGAATTTACTGTACCTTATCCACCATGAGTAAGTTATTAATCCTCTCTCCACCAGAGCATGTGACATCTCCAACCTCCTTCACTGCTGTTGGCAGCAGCTCTTTCACCTCTTGAGCTATAACGCCTGAAATATCAAGTGAAAATTACAATAGAATAAAAAAAGAGGGAAAAATAAACTCAAATAGCACCATATTCACCTGGTAAAATGATTTTCATTATTATAATAACTGTGTCCTATTACCTGTCTGGTGGACGTGATCTATTCCCATGGTGGAAGCAAATTCTGGTTTGTAATCAAACTCAACGATTCTCATCTGAGTGATTCTTTTCAGCTGCTGCTCAGAGTCGACCTGACAAACACAGATTTTAAACAATATTTGGAGAAAGTACAGAATTATGTCAGAGTATAAACATCCTTCATGCTCAGTAATTCCATTGCATTACCTCCTGTATTTTGTGCTTAGCGCGGAGGTCAGATGGCTGCATGATGGACCCCATGATCTTGGCATTACCACACACAACCAACGCCTCATCAGGGGAGTCGGTGTTGATGCCCACCCGACCTGAACACACCACTGCATCCTGCACCGCCCCGCGCTGCCACATTGTATCCCCATCCATCTCAAACTGACCTGGGTTGGAAGCCTGAGGAAGGGAGATGCCACTTAGACACAAATATCTGTTCTGGTTTCTGATAATTTGTTTAATGTTTTTGTTGTTGTTACCCTGACGATGATTTTCTCCGACACCAGGGCTGTTAGGATGTAAGTCTCCTCTTTGACTGCAGCATATAGACCAACCACCATCTGAAAATATCTGCATGTGCAGATCCAGTTAGATAGCACTGCTCTGTATCTTATTCATTTTGACACTTTCACAATGAAAACACAATCTTATACCTCTGGTCAGGATTGGGTTTGCCTTTCTTCCTCATGTTGTTGGCTGTCGTCTCACAGAAGTGCAGTCGGCCAAGAGTTACCTTGGTGATTTTGTCACCAGGTAGACTGACTCTGGAGGGTCAGAAATTATTGTTTTTATTTTTGTGTTCTAGCAAGTTCATCTGAATGTATCAAGAACTCAAATACTTGTCAGTGAAGGACAAGGTCCCCCTCCACAAGAAGGCACATCTACAGGTGCGTCTGAAGTTTGCCAGTGAACATATAAATGATTCAGAGAAGGACTGGGAGAAAGTGCTGTTGTCAGATGAGACCATAATTGAGCTCCTTGGCATCGACTTGACTTGTGTTTGGAGGAAGAAAATGCTGACTATGACCCATTCCTACTGAGGTAAGAACATTATTGCTAAATAGGCCAACTTTGCCACATTGAGGAGCCAATGGAAGGGGCCATGTATTGTAAAATCTTGGATGAGAACCTCCTTCCCTTAGCCAGGACACTAAAGATGGGTTGTGAATATCTTATCCAGCCTGACAATGACCCAAAAAATACTACTAAGACAACAAAGGCGTGGCTCAAGAAGAAGCACATTAAGGTCTTGGAGTGGTCTAGTCAGTCTCCAGACCTTAAGCCTATAGGAACTCTATGGAAGAAGCTGAAACTTTGAATTGCCAAATGACAGCCAATAAACCTTAAGAATTTAGAGAAGATCTGTAAAGAAGAGTCGACCAAAATCCCTCCTGTAAGGTGTGCAAACCTGGTAACCAACTACAAGACACGTCATACCTCTGTGCTAGCCAAGATTTCTCCAGAAGCGTGGGGCATGCGGCTATACAGTATTGTATGTCCCCATTAGGTGTATAATTGACCTAATTGACCTGTTAACGATGCAAACATTAAGTAAGTAGGTAAACCTTCAAAAAATATATAATAGCTACAACAAAACAGCTACCAACAGTTACTTCCCTAAATTTTGCGTTGGTCTGCGACTTTCTCCAATGCAATGGACAAGACAAACCCCAAACTGGGATAAACTAGGTAAGTTATAACTTATAAACATGTGCTGCAACTGGCCATGGTTTATGTAGGGGCTATTCATCAGTTACATGTACCCACCTGACAGGATGGAAGGGCTTCTTGCTGCGGTCAGGTTGAGACTGTTCAATGGTCACCAGGTGGCTTGGAGCTTCCAGCTGTAAGAATGCAGGAGGTGAACAGAAGTAATGCACAGATCAAATACTAAACCTCTCCTGCTAGTTATGTTTTCTGTTATTAGTTTCCACCAAGTGATTTGGGTTTGTTCACAGTTGCGTTTGGCCTGACAACCCCAGTGTAGATTTGTTAAGTTATAAAGTTCCAATGCTAAGCAATTTCCAGTCCCTATCTTAGCCCTCAGTCACATCAGTCACACTTTGGTGATGAAATTACACAGCTGGTTCAATGGTAAACACTTTATATGAGGCAGGTAAAGCTAAAGTATAATATTAAAAAATGGCCCAAGGCTTCTAAGGGTTTTACTAGTTAAAAGATGTTGTGGACCCATCTCTAAACTGGACCCACAGACGATTCTAATCATCCAATTCTATATTTAGCTGAGAATAGTTTGAATTTGAGAACTTTTTCAGATTTTTTCAGGCAATGTGATGATGTTTTTTTGTGGCAGGGATACTCAACATGACAGGATTGGTCTTAGTTACTTTATTTTATCAATGTCTGTTTAGTTAAGTGACAGGAAACGTCATCATATTTCCACTGAATGTAGACAAACAGTTTGAATGTGTTGTATGCACCTTGACTCCGAACACTTTTATCTGGAAGTGGTCAACCTCCTGTGGTCCACTGGGTGTTCTGACATAATGTGGCTCTGCGGCCACACCGATGTGAACAGTGACCTGAAAATGGTTCTTCTTCTGGCAAATGTAAGCCTCATCAGCTGCAGAGTAGTTGAAGCCTTTATCTGTGTCCACATAGTAGGCAGGTGGAGACCTGGAAAGGACAATTATTCCTGCTGAGACTGTGATATCAGTTGGTCTGACGAGCACTTTGGTACAGAGAATAAAGAACTATATGATGTGATTCATCCACTTTCTTTACTCACAGTATTTGATAGCTGCTGTTGTACAAAGTGCTCCATTGCTCTGGCCTATATGGTTCCCAAGTCAGCAGCTGGTATGATCCCATTAGCCCACCACCACTTACTCCATTTCGTATACCACCACCATGGGTCTCATCACTATCATTGTGGAAAGCGTTGATTTCTGCTGATGGCTCTTCAGATTCAGATCTTCTTCTCTTTTTATTTTCTGGGCAGCTGAAGCATCACAACACAAAAGAATTCAGGCCAAACTAGTTGCTGACTCAATTTCAGGAAGTGTGATGATTAGCCAGGGATTATTTTAATTTCCAGGTGAAGAACAACTCAATGCTGATGGCCACAAAGAACCTTCTAGTTGCATCAGATGCTGTATGTAATGCAAAATATCTTCCTCATTTATCAGTAGTTATATCTAAAACTGCTCTACTCTGATTCAAATCATCAAATCTTATATTGCTGGTATTACAAAAGGTTTGAGTTTAGGTCCACTAATCTTTTCTGTTTACATGTCTTCTTTTAAAGATTATTTTTAAATGTAATGCTCGTTCATATTGTTATGTCTTCCCTGAAACCGCTATACTCTAAGCTTCAGATAAGCTTCAGATCCTAGCTTATCTAGAGAACAATCTTTGTTGCTGTTAAAATGCTTCATCCTGTACTGCCCATATAGCTTGTGATACGCCACAAGACATTTAGAATTGCATTTTATGCAGATGATACACTGATATCTCTACTAATAGCCCCTAGAGACAATGGCAATCATCTTAAAGATCATAACTTTTAACTCTAATAATAATGTCAAATAATAAGTCAACAATTAACTATTAAGCTGTAGCTAGACAGTAAGGGTAATTTGATTGTGACCTATAAAAGGTCATGTGGTCATGTGAAAGAAAGTTAACCTGCTTATTTCTGTTACTGCACTTATTCCCATTCAAGCCACAGGTCCAAAACCAGGCAGAAGGATCTTAACATTCCTCCCATCTTATCAATGGCATTAAACTATGTCCAAAATGCATCTGTGAATTTGTGTCATTACAAGCTGAACTGCAACAAGATGTCCTCTAGAACCAGCTGAAGTGCCTTTCCAGAGGAACTCAGGGTGCCACCAAGCCAAGTGTCAACTGTTTGGTTCATTCTTATCAAATTTTTAGGCAGTAATTTACACATTTACAGTACAATGTTTGACATTGTACTAACTCAAGAGTAAGTAGTAAAGCTAAAGATGCTGAAAGTCTGCTTACCATGTGTGAAGTGTGGAGGTGGAGCCCGGCAGGTAGGTTAAAGAGGGTGTGGTTAAATCTGGAACTATACCCGGACCAACGCAGGGTGCAATGTAGCCGTTTGAAGAAGTTTGTGGTGGAGAAGCAGGTGTGGGTGGGGTGTAAACCTGTGAGCAGCTCTCTGGCCTCAGGTAGTGTGTGTGCTCAGGCGAGTGGTGTGTATGCTCTTGCAAGGGTGGGACAGGTAGTGTATCAAGTGCGGCATCAGGTGTCCGAGTTTTGATATAAGTGTTAGTGAGGCCCAAATTGCGGAGCTGATCATGTGTCAGCAGGTCAGGGTTGGCAGAGGCGGCACCTCGATCCATAAAGTGGCACAATGCGGAGACAGAAGACTGGGCCACGGATTGGAAAACCTGCTGGGTGGTCTGCTGGTTGGACCAGTATGGTCGCTCATAATGCACATCTGTCAAACAGAGAAGTGCAGTGTATTAGTGACCAGTTTGACACTATTAACTGATTTCAATCAGTCAAATCAGACACACATGTAGACACAATACTAATGATGTTAGTCTTCTTTTTATGCCTTAAGGGTTTACCGTCCCTCCCTGGAATGTGGTCATTTCAAAGAATGTGTAGATTTGCTTGTAAAGGCTTTAATTTTGGTGAACAATGACACATGAATCTAAGTCAGTAACAAACTGTAGATTACATCGACAACAGAGGGAACAAAGAGGCAGTCAGTCCAAAATGGAGGAAGCACATTAGACTGTAAAACCTGCTTTGCTGGTGTATACGCAGTCAGTTTGCTGTCTGGGTGGATAAGTGGCACCAACACAGCTTTCTTGGTTAATCAGCACAACCTTGTTATTGGTTAGCCTGCTAGCCAACTGTAAAAGTGATTGCACTTTCCTAGAGAACGTAATGTAAAAAAAAATTATGTTGCAATGCAATATATTTTATAAAGATTGAAACACTACTCTTATTAACAGAAACAATCCATCGCAACAAGGATTCGGTGGCGATGGATTGTGGCCATGCAAAGTGCAGGACTGTCACACCACAGTCGAAATTCTGTGACGCTGTGTGAAGTTTAGTCAGCAAAAGGCTAATGTTTCTCTGCCAGACCACAGGCTTTCTGTAACTTCACCCAAACACCCTGAGAGTCTAAAGACAACCATAAAAAACATTTTGTAGCTACATAACTGCATGGCTGAATATTTTGGTGGAAAAACTATGTTGTCTGGAATCATTTTATTAGCACTTGATTCCTTGTATTAATAGGAGATCTGTAATCTGGTTTTAGTTTGCTACAAAAGTTTAGTTGTGGTTTTTTTCAAGACAGGGTTGGGTTCAGAGTAACGGTCTGAACCAGTTACTCTGAACCCAACCCTGTTGCTGCTAAAGTTTTTCATCTTAGTAAACTTAATACCCAGGTGAAAAAGGTAGTATGTGTATTTACAGCTATGGGTGGTACCTGGTATTTGTGCAGGTGAACAGGCCTCTGAGCTTGAGTCAGGAGGAGACTCAGGGAGCATGCTGGAAAAAAAAGCAAAGAAAACAGATATGAGGCTTTGACTGGTTACCAGAACATGACGGTGTTATCCCGCAGGCTAAAGCATGCGCTACAGTGTTCTCCAGTTTCCAGCTCGCGAGCTGATTGTGACTGATTTACCTGATGACTTCCTTCACTGGATGAATCAGCTTTATTGGCCAAGCAAGTACGCACATATAAGGACTTTAATGACTCTCAGTATTCGTATTCAACTTAACCTTCGGTATAATGATTATTGGAACAATAACACAGCAATATGTAAAAGCAAACGCTGCTAAAGTCACTTCTGGTTCAGGTTTAAGTATTTTTCATTGTAAATGATATTTTGTGTTGTTATGTTCTGTGTTTCTCACAGTGGGTTCTGCTTCTCTTTGGTGAAAACTGTTGGTGAAAAATGACTTTCAGAGAATTCCACTGAAAGTTTTAGCTAATTTTGTACCATCTATTTTTGTAGAACCTTTTCTCTATTGCTCTGTTTTGACAGAGACCTTTCTGTGTACTGTATTTACAACCTGATAACTAACTAGGTCAAAGCTGTTTTTCTGTGTGTTATGTAATAGTAAGATGACGTACATGTTCTCAACCACTACTACTCTGCCTCTCCTGTCAGAGATTTCTTCTTCATCCACATGTATTTTGCATTTTATTTCTCTTTAAAGTTTAATTTCTTTAATATAACTGTGAATCATACTGTGTCTGGTTGATGCACTGCAGCATTTGTTCTTTTGGACTTTGTAAGGTCTTTGATAACGTGAAGATGAGTCTTGGCAACTGTACTTCTGTCTTGTTTGTTTGGTCAATCATTCCTCATCCAAGTAGCTTGTTCAGACTATTTACCATGACCCAACGTCCAGATAAACTGAACTTCATCTTTGATAACTATAAAAATATGAGAACAAATATTTAATGAAAAATATGTTTTTGTGTTGTAAGTGAAGAGGCATTTGATTTTTATCTTTGAGTCAACAGAGTTGGTTATGTATTGTAACCCTAGTTCTATGAGTTTAACGGTAACATGCTTACATTTTTCTGTTTTCTGTAGAAATATTTTTGTTTGATACTTTGCATGGAGAGCTTAAGCTTACAGAAACAAAAACAGGTTTGAAGCGTTAAAACACTTCAAGTGTATAAATGTGCGCTCACATGCATATTTAAATAGATGGATTAAAAAAGAAGCACATTGGTTGCATAACACATGCAAATCAAACTTGTAGCTGATATGTTTTTGATGTATACACAGATTTAGGTTATGTTCACATGAATGATAAACTGACCCTGATCTGATTTTTGCCTCCAAATGACTTTGAATGATTTTCTCCCACAGTGTGAACAAAACCAAATCAGATTTGATTCAATTAATTATGTGGCCCAACATCTACTTCTGATTTGTAGCTCTGCAGGTGTCAGAACAGTCAACGTCTGTTTACATCGCGTCGTTCAGTGTTTGCTCCTCAGACAAACACAGTAAAAAGCTTTTGTTCAAGCCAAATAACATAATCTGTGGTTCATATTTCAGTTTAATCTGAGCATGGGTGCTAGTTTAGGACTTCAGCAGCATTCACACTGGAGTTGGATGGATAGTCACTAATAAACATGAAAGTGAACCAGCGGCACAAACGATCAGTATCTTTATATACATCAGCACCAGTGTGGATTCAGACTCTTCTGCATGGCCACTGACCTGTCAGGTAAAGCTCTACCAGCAGCTCTGCTTACTCTGCCTCATCCTCTGTGCTTGGCCACCACTGCTCACCAGATTACTCCTATCTGCTTATTTTTCTGCAGCTCAAGTCCTGGTTGTATTTTTTTGTGTCATGTCAATTGTGGTTGATCCTCACTGCTTCCCTGAAGGCTGAGGCTAAAGCAGGTGGTCCGGTTGGTAGGTTTAGGTTAGTGTTTGGCATTTAGATGTAATGATGAAAGTTTGGGCCAGGAAATGCCTTATGTCATTGTGTGTGCGAATCTCACAAGCTGTTGGGGTCCATGTCGTTGCTGAGGTACTGCTCCAGGATGCTCGTATCCACCACGACAGAACTGTCCAGCACACCACTAACATCCTGACCTGAAACACACGATGATCAGTCGTTCAACCGATTTCTCAACTCAAGATTTTCCATGTAGTAGTAATTTGAGTAGTAATACTAAGACACGGTAGAAATGCATGCAAGCAAATATTACTAGAGAGAATTAAGAATGAGTTTTATACATCCTAGTGTGTAGTTTACCACAGCCCCTAACATGAAGCCAGAAGCCTGGTGTCTCAAACAGAAGTTTCTAATATAACTATATAAAAAACTAAAACCACCTCATGGAGATCTAGAACTTCTTTAGGTTCAGGGACACATGAACCCTCATCAAGAAAGAAAATCTAAATCTCTTTATCCTCCCAGCAGATGGCTCATTCTGAATACATCTGTATAAACTGGTGATCTCAGCTTTGTTAAGTTAAAATACACATCTTGATTACATCACTATAGCAAAAATAGTGATTGGTGTAACATCTCACCGCTGAAGAACTGCTGCAGGGCCTCGTTCTCTCCCAGGACCTGAACAGGCAGCCGGATGTTTTCAGGCTCCATGCTGCCCAGAAGGGGGCAAGGCCAGGAGGGATGGAGAGGGAGCTGCTGCAGTGGGAAAATCAGTGGTTTAATTCGTATAGAGGATATTTTAAAATAGTTTAAAAATATCTGGACGTGTTCTTGAGGAATGAACAATTATTGGGTGTCAGTATCTATGGTCAAAGATTTTAATGATCCTCAGAACTGTACTTACTACATGTATGGACTAGAAATGTAGGAACAAGGAGATTCATAATCATATTGTAGTGGATTCATTGCAAACGTCTTTTATTTTTCCAAAGCAAATGTTGTAGTCAGTGTGCAAAGACTAATAAATGATGTAATATAAAGGTAACCTAGTAATTTATAGCCTACTATTTACAAAATATTTTTTCTCACAATACAAAATGAAAAAAGTTCACAAGTTTACATTAAATGTTATATAATTACTTATACTTTGACCACAATTGTAATAATAAAATTACAGTGTGTAATAATAATAATTGTGCAGTATTATGACAATATTTCACCCAGTTTCTGTAAAAAAAAAACTGAATATAAAAAATAATATGTATAAAAATTTACCATATTTTTTCTTCATCACCAGGTTTTATTGATAAAATTATCTCATCAACACAGTAGTGTCAAGATACAATAAATGTAGAGATTAACCTGAAATGTTTTCAATCAATTTCATTTAAATATGAAAAAATATGAGGTAATTAATGGTGCAACTTCTTCTATTTTAACCGTACGACATTTATATAAACGGGTTTGTAAAATGTATTTCAAATTGGCCCAAACAGTTGCAGAATAATAATATAAGAGCTAATATAAAATGCTATAATATAAATTACAACATTTTGCTGCAATTTGTAATATTTTAT
>OMLM01000375.1:10933-26657 GCA_900302695.1 Helostoma temminkii
TATTAAAAGTTAATTAATTAATTAAAATCAAATATGTCAGTGGAGCTCATTTAAATCAATAATTCAATTTTAACTACTAAACTACTGTTAAAAAAACTGTGATTCTAATTAGTACCTAATAGTGTAAGGTTATTGTAATGTATTTATTTATGATATTATTATATTAGTATTTATATTTATTTCGTTTTTAGAAGATCATGACAAGTTTTTATTTAATTGAACTAAAAACACGTTCATGTTCAGCATTTCTCCACCAGCAGCTTATTTCAGATGTTGTGGAGAAGGATTTGAAACACGATGCATCAATAAAGAGTAAATAATAAAACGTAATAATAATAATAATAAATACATAAATAAGTATTTGTGTGTCAGCTCTTATTTTGAATAAAGCAAAAACCAAATGAAACATAATTCTCCTTTTGTTAAGTGTCATTTCTCTTTTTTTTTCTTGCTACTAACTAAAGGCTCAGTCTGGGAATATTGATGATCTTTAACAGTAAACAGTCAGAAATTAGGTTTTGTGTTTCTCTGCTTCAGTCTGTTCATGTCAGACTCGTCTCTTTAGTCATATGTCAGAGTTCTGCAGAAACACATGTGGACACATCTGGACCAATAACCCAGTTGGACTGATGCTCAGAGAAATCCCTTTATTAGTACTAAGAGTAGATTTAGATCATGTACTTAATACAGCAAAGAATTTAAAGTGGTTCCTCTACAGTATTTATAGTGGAGCACATTTTAGGCGACAACTTGCACTTTCACTTTAGTGATACGTTTATGTACCTCTGCCTCCTCAGAATATTATTACTTCAGTTATTAAGCTACAACCTGACAGACGAGGTAAACGTTTGTGTCCTGTTTAATCAGCAGTCGACATATTGATTCAAACACACCTGTGCGACTCTAAGATGTCTGCCAGCCAGTCGATCGGCCCTGATCTGTCTGATGTATCCGGCCTGCTCCTCCTCAGGTACAATCCATCTGTGACGGTTGCTTTAGACTCTTCTCAAACCTTGACAGTTTCTCCAGATGTTTTTTTGACAGGAATATTTTCCTTCACTTTAGGTGAATTTATCTTCCTGTTGCCGTTGGAGGCGTCTGTGGATCGTCTCTGTGTTTCAGCCGGACTTTGAGCTTTGAACAGGAAACGGTAAAGGACATTCACACAGGGATATAACACACCAGTGTGTGGGATAAAGTCATAAAGCCGGCAGTCATCTGACTGGAAGTGCAAACAGACTCACATTTCTCCTGTCATACCTTCAAGGACCCTCGGTGATAACACATCAACCTGACCTTCACTTACAGTATAGGCTGCTATAATCAGTGTTTTATGACATCAGTGAATCAAAGGTCTGTATGTGATGTAAAAGAGGTCACAGAAAGACACAGAAAATCAACAAATTTGAGCTTTTAGCTTCTTTTAGCTCATAGTTTTGGTTGTGTGGCACATTTAGTTCACCACAGCAATCGGTCAACCAACCAACCAATTAATCAGTCAATCAATTAATCACTCAATCAATTGATCAATCAATCTTGTAGCGTGATGGTTCTGCTCCTAACCTCCTGTCTTTGTCATTGTCCCCCCCTTAATGGTACAGTCCAGCATCACCTGGTCGGGCCCCACCTCTCCAGGCATCTATTTAACCTGCCCAGCTTCAGCACCACATTGCCAGATTGTCTGCAGTCATTCCTGCTCAACTTTCCAGACTTTGAAAAAGACTCTAGGGCTGAGAAGCAGATGTGATCTTATAATCCAGCGTGACAGAAAGAAGCTTCATCTGGAATAGTCACACAAAGTGAGTGAGATAATTCTGTTCTGAAAGATTAATACTGTGTCGATCCGCCTGCTCTGAGCATAACATCACTGCCTGTACGTGTCGATTCTTTGGATGTTGGGCTAAACTTGTAACCTGAGGAGGATCCTAACTTTGAATTTGAAGAGATGATTGTTTTTGTTTGGATAATATTCCATGTTCATCAGCCACTGGGCGCAGCTAGACATGATGGTGTTGATCTGGTTCTGATACAACGTGGCTCTGACAGGATCTAGTTCATCGTGTCGGCTGCAGAGCTGTGGCTGTTCCCAGAGGTTTCCCGTATTATTAAGAATGTCCTGACGTTAACACAACTGACCAATCAAATGACATCGACATAAATTTGTTCAATAAACTGACAAAAACCTCAGTGATTTTACACAATGTGAGATTTATTCCAGACATTTGGTTGTGTTACATCTTTTGACCGGCAGTCCACTGACCAGTAGTTCTGTCTGTCCAGTGTCCAGCAGATGGCGCTACAGGACAACAGACTGATGAGCCAACAGCTCCTCATTTCCCCCTCATGACATTCAGGTCCCAACTCCATGACCCACACAAACCCTAAACCCCAAACCACAATGAACACACATGATGACAGGAACATGCTGATCACTCTTACAGTAATAACAACACAGGCTTCTTATTTCCTCATCGTGCAGTTAGAGAGACGTTTTTTAGCTCAGTTTCTGGGTTTATATGTAGAATCTTTGTCTTTTTATCGTTGATCTGATGCTTTTCATTGCCTACACTGTTTATTTTGACTGACTGAAGTGAAGGATTAAGGATCTTGCACCACTATGTGGCGTCAGGTCAGGACACTGGGGCTGGACTTGGTTACTTTAAATGAACAGTTACAAAGGGTAAAGCAAATAATCATCTCTGTTAGCAATTCAATGATGAAAATGAGTAAATGTACTGAAGGTTTTCTAGTCACCACCTGACACAAACCTTGACCAAACAGTCACTTACTGCTGGTCACCTACGCACAGAACAGGTAAAGGTTTGTCTTGATTGAATGTCCACTTTTCATTTTCATTTTTCATTTTCACATATATACCTCGACTGGTTGGGGTGAGTAGAAAGTACAACAGACTATGATCAGGGACAGAGACCAGACTCTTCCTGGCACCACCAGGCAGCAGAACCTGGATCACACAACCTCCTCCCTTGACGAAGACCTGGAGAAATGACAGCACAACAGAAGAGGAAGAGAGAGGCACACAGCCTGGATGCTCAAGAGCTTAGAAGAAAAGAACAGAGATCAGAGAAATTATCTCATCGTCAGAACTACACAGACTACACTGTAAACACTAGGTTTATTAAATTCACCCTGCCACTAACTGAAAGTTAGGGCTCATACACAAGTTTTAATTTTCCATTTAAAAATCTCCTCCCAGGGCTGACTGGGGAGAATGTCGACACTGGAAGACGACAACAGGTGATGTGTGCAGAGAACAGAGCCAGAAAAAAATTATTCTGTCTGAAATTAGTTTTGCTCACTTCTATGTGAAAAAATCAGATTTGAGTCACTTGGAGACCAAACAAATCAGATTTGGTGACACTGAAGTGTTTTAGCTCTGTTTAGATTCTCCACCGACTCCTGTGGGAAATATCTGCTCTTTATCTGTGCTGCTCTCTAACTGTTGGTTCGTTCACACTGGCTCAGTGTTGTCGCACTGTCCAAAGTCCAAGGACACTTTTATTGTCTCTCTGTTGTGGAGAAAAGTGTCTTGAATTGCTGTATACAACTAAACCTCACAATAAAATCACATTAAATAAGAACAGATAAGAACATTTTACTGCTTCACTAACAACAACAACACATCCTCCAACTGAGCAACAAAATCACAGACCGTTTGGTTTGAATATAAAATCTACCTAATATCAGGGAAATATGCAGATGACTTTTGTTCAACACAACAGGAAATAAATGAAGCACTGAATATTTCTGCACCAGCCTTTAATTCCTGGCAGTGAGTAGAGGAGGGTTAGAAACAGCTGGTGGATTTTACGAGCCCATTAATTACAAATCATTTTCTTGGTAGTTTCTAGGAAAGAACTAATCTGGTACTAATTATTAGAAAACACTGCGCCCTGACACAGTAACGCTGTTGTTCATTTCCAGATGAAATTAAATCATCTGCTCCATATGAATAAAATCTGCCAGAACTTTACATGTAAGGCTGTAGCTTTCCTGCCGATGAGAGCTAGGGTGAGGCTCCTGTGACCTCTGACCTCTGAGAGCTGATCTATATTAATATAACCCACTTCCTGTTTGTCGCTTATAGACTCCACAAAGACACCACAGCTGAAAACTGGCAAACTTAGGCTGGTTCAAGGTTCAATGACCTTTTGTTGGTGTCCTACAGTCAAAATGATGCAGGTCTGACTACTGTCATGAAAAGTTCATAAAACAGAAGTTTTAGATCGCATCTAAAAATCAGTCGCTTTAGATAGAAGTGTCTGGCAAATTACTAAAATGTAAATGCTGTGTAAATCATATCATTATCAACTTGTACTGGAGTAAAGTAATTCTTCTGCTCTCCTCTGTGTTGGTACGTGGCACTGAGGTAAAAGATGACGGAATCATTTCCTTAAATTTAGTAACAGATTTTTCATAGACATTTACTGCAGTGGAATTTTTTTCCTAACACTGCTGTAAAGTCTGTAATAGTCTGTAATTCAAATGTTATTAAAAAAAAGAAGAGGGTTTTGGGGAAAAACTATTAAATGTTCACTTTCAATCCTGTATGTCAGAATGAGATCGAGGGTGATTAAAACAGTGGATAGTGGGTTTATTTACATTCTGGCTGAAACCAATAGTCTAATAATGAATTAAAAGCAGTGCTGAGGCAGTTATTGTCAACATCTACATGGATGTTAAAGTCCCCCACTATAACTACTTTATCTGTACTAAGAACTAAATCAGATAGAAAGTGAGAAAAAACTCAGAGTAGAGGTTTATGACTTTTCCAATTAGGGGTGTGAAATGCTAAGAGAGAGACTCTCAAATGAGATTCGATCAATCATTTACTAACAAGGATTTAGACAAGAGAGATCTCATGTTTAATAGCTTTATTTTGTTCTGTAAGAGAAGAAGTCTTTATTTTTTAAGTTTTTTATGAAGAGCAGACACTGTCTCTGTGGGGTTTACATGGTTTTGGGGGGGTGAATGTAGACGGCTGTGAGGAAACTGTAAAGAGGAGTGTCAGACTGCGTCAGGGCTAGCATGAAGTCTGGGTGAGCTCTGGACCATATGACTCAGACAATTGCATTCTCACATGCAGCTCTCTCATGTAATGTCTACATATGTTCAGGGTTCCAGTGTTTGAAAGCAGCTTTTGTCGCTACAGGACAGCTGTACAAAGGAACCATCATTTTTCGGCTAACAGGTAATAGTAGCTATAAGACTGGTGGTGGACACAGCTGCAGAAACAGGACATGAGCCACAGCTGTAGTCTTTGGTTTGGTTCAAAGAAGCAATATAAAATTAGTTATCACCCCTTTAAGCACAAACCTGAGAAAAAAAGATACATGTGAATGACGCTCAATATTTGAAGAGTTTTAACTTTCAACCACTTGGATGGATGGTTAGGACCTCAGTAGTGTCTTCTCTCTCCTGTAGTTGTGTCTCGTCCTCGTGCCTTTCTCGCCCTCCCTCTTTCTTCAGGTATCATCGGCCGTGAAGCTGTTTGTTCCCAGTGTTAAAGTGCTCATCCAACCTGCCCAGTGTTTTGTTGCTGCTTCTTGTTGTGGCGTGTTGTTCTTTTCTCTCTTGATTTCCACTTACCCCAGCTGATCGAGGCAGATAGCCGCCAACCCTGAGCCTGGTTCTGCTGGAGGTTTCTTCCGTTGAAGGAAGTTTTTCATTTCCACTGTCTCCTGGTGCTGCTCAGTGGGATTTGTTGGGTTTTATAAGTAATTTCATATAGTTGTATTGTTAAATTCTGTAAGGTCTTAAACCTTAAACACTGTAAAGTTTATTTAATTTAATCGAACCTTCTGCGACAAAAGAAAACATATTTTCACTCAGTGACTGAAGACTAATAGAAAAAAAATTTAATGAATGAATCTGTCATCACATAAACACTTGATTCTACATTATTTCTGACGTATGGTAGGAGGAGAATTTGAAGGTGGTTCCTGACTGAACATCAGTTAAGCTCATCAGATCAGAATTCACAGTGTCAGTGGCAGCAGTTGAAGGATGTTAAATCTCTCCTGGTTCAAGTTAAAGTCGCTGAGCAGTGACTCAGAGTTCTGGGTCTTCATGGTTTATTCTGGGTTATTTGTGCCACTGATTTAGAATAAATTTAGTGTGACTCACCTCAGGTTCTTTGTTTTGCTTCAGCTGCACAATAAAAGTTTCTCTGAATTCCTGAACAGTTCATTGTCTTCTATAACAGGCTATAAATATAAACAATGTGTCACGATTATCTACGTGTCGGCTGTAAAGCAACAAGCTAACTGAATTACTGGGTTTACAGCCTCCTCGTGATGACTGACTGACTCACCAGTGAAGGAAACTTTACAGTTTGTGGAGCCGAAGAAGCAACAAGTTTCTTGGTGAACTTCTAGAAACACAAACCAGAACCCTGGAACACCTGAATGTGGTTTCTGATCTCTGTCTACACAGGTCAGGGATCAGTGCTGTTCCGCTGCCTCAGCTGCCTTCCCCGTATTAAAAACTAAGTAAACACTGCAAAGATAAAGAGAATGTTTGTGCCAATGTCCTGGTTATGAGAAGCCTCAATATGCAAACTGCTGGACTCCAATAGAAACATCCCATGCCAGTTTCTGAACGACGCTGTCCACCTGTACAGGTGCAGCTTCAGTCAGGTGATGTAACAGAAACGGGCCTCACAATTCAATCCGCAGAAGTCTGAGGTGGGCTGACAACACATGGAGGAAAACACTCTAAGACACAAACTATTGCTACTGTGAGGAACTGTGGAGTTATTTCAACCAGGAAATCTTCTTTACCTCTTATATAAAATAAATGTCTAGAACCTGAATGACTTGAATGACTAATATTAAGAGCATCCTGTCTCAAAGTGATGCTTCTGACTGAGATCACATTTCTCCTACATTAGCTTCTCCCCAGAGAGACAGTAGTACCTATAACTGTATGTGTACGTCACATCCTGAGAATTACTCATGCCCATGTAGACACACTGTGACTGACTGAAGTACTGGTATAAATAACCTCAATAGATACTGTAACACGATCCACGAGAAGAACTGTGCTGCAGGATTCACACATATTCAGTTCAGTAGATGAGTTTTTCCCCGTGAACTCATCATTACTGTCAAGTCATATTTAAGGAGTAGTTGGATATTTTGGGAGATATGTTTTACATGCAGGTGTGATTAAAAGGCACAGTGACACAACAACACTACACATGCTTCAGTTCTTTCAGGCATCAGTCTAAATTTACTTATATTCACAAAATACACTTAAATTTCTAAGTGAAAAAAAACTAATTATTGAATTGTGTCAGTATTTGCTGATGTGAAACGTTGTGTTTTTAAATGCTCATGCATCAGCGGGTTATTGTTTAAATTCAAACCATTGTTAGCAAGAATGAGTCACAGCAGCATTCGTGGCTTCAGACTGACGTATGATGTGGATGAATCATGACACAAACTGCCAAACGACCATTGTCCCCCTCGCTGTAATAGTAAAATAATTTTGGATGCAGTGTGACAGTAAAACACAGTAAACTACTACTAAACTGTCTCTATATTACTGTTTCTGCTTTTGATACAAATTTTACAAAGATAATTAAACACCATATCAGACCACATCTTAGGGTTGGGAATCAAAATTTGGTTCCAAGTTAGAACCAAATTTAAAATTGTTATGTGTAGCTGAATTTCGGTCCTGCACATGTTACTTATTTACACACAAGCTGGCATGCACAGCTAAAGTAACAAGCCATGTGTGAGAGACAGAGCAGAGAATCATTCTCCTTTTTCCTAAAACTTGGAACTGTCCGATCAGTTGATCGGGACGTTGCAGTCCATCTGGGTCTGAAAGTCCAGCAGCATCTTCAGTGTAGCAAACTGCTGCTATGTCTTGGACTGTGTCTCTAAGGCCTGGTGCAGTATCTATCCGCCTGTGTAAGGTGCAACTTCAGGGTCCAACTCCTCCAGACCTGTAGTCTTGTACCATGCATGTACAGCGTCTAGTATTTTTGAAGTTAAGGGATTTAGGGAAGTTGTTAAGTAGCTAGCTAGCTGTCAAAATTATACAGTTTTCTATGGTAGTCACAAACAGTTTTCCTCATTCATGATTAGACGTTTCTTTTAAACTGTGCAAGGCTGCTTTAAATCATAAATAAAGTTTAAATATATTTTAGAAATAACCAGTGATAGGGTTACAGTGTGTAATGTTAAATTAGCCGAACGTTAGCTAATGTATAATGACAAACAGGATAGCCCGACTGTACTGCCACGGGGAATAATCCAGTACACATCCGCATAGTTACTGTTTGGGATGAAGTTTTTGCTCCTGTAAAATGTGAATTTAATTATTAAGCAACTTCCAGCAAAAAGACAAAACAGTCAGATAGGGATCAACGGTCAGCAACTAGCTAGTATAGTGAGCAACACTCAACTGCTGACTAGCTGCACTAGCTAGTTTCATTAGCTAATTTTGCTCGCTATACTAGAAAGGCTTGGTTATGGTGCCACACTGGAGCAAAACTTTGTCAATACACAGTACACAAACACGAACTTCTGTACTTGGAAGTTCAGACTGGGCAAGTGCAAATTCAGAAAACGGACTTTCTAGGACAAGAGGATGCTGAACGCTCGCTACAAATTTGCAGCGTCCTTGCTCATCACGAGTTCAGCTCTGCTTTATTATAAAGCCCAAACGTCCCTTTATTGTCATTCTCATGTGTTCATTATGTAAAAGTACATATATGGGCTATATATTAGGTAAAAGCTTTTCGAGAAGCTAGAAGATGAAATGACGACAGATAAAGACCGCTATTAGCAAAAAAGAAAAAAAAACAAAAACAAAAATCGAATCCTTTCCAAGTGGGCGCTTATTTTGATCTGTCTACCACATTCAATAAATCTAATATTAATTCCTCTCCTAGAAGCTTCTAGCAACAGTACAACAACTGTAGTAGAAATATGTGTGTGTTCATCTACTGTTGTTGCTAAATGGTGCAAAATACCCGATGGGATATTTGGCTTCCTAAGTCGACACAAGTCTGCTTCCAGAGCGTCCTGAATAAAACAGGCTTCCAGTTGTTTGATTAATACTTGGCTAGATGTGAACTATGAACTGGAAGCGTACTTGGGCTTTGGATGATGATGCTTCACCAGTTTGCAAGAACACAAATACAGAGAAGTATACAGATTGAGAAATGCCCTTTGTGTAGTAAAACTATTCCAATACTTATTTAACAGCTCCAACATTAAAGCCAACTAGTGGTTTGGATGTTGGTGTACAGATTATATCCAGTATTTAGATGTAACTTTTTTGTAATAGTTCCCAACCTTTAATATCAAGTGTTTCCATTAGCTTTAAGCTAACTAGCCAGCTAGTGAGGCAATACAACTTTTAATTTATTTAAAAAAGCTGTTTTGTTCGCTCATCACAATTACTGGTAAAATGACAACTGACATGTTAATTTAGATTCAGATTATTGAAACATCAGGGAACACAGCACTGCGGCATGTTACACCGTGAAGTCAAAGCTACGACCCGCGAACAACATAATGTCAACTCAACAAGTAGATTGTTTCTAAAATAAACAGACAGCTCAGTGTGGTTACACATATATTTATATATATCACAAACTAAGACACTCAGATAATTTACACAAATTTACAACAGGAAGTGAAAACTGTTAAAGTTTGAACCACTGAGGTTTTAACATTTTATAATTTTAACATTTTAAGTGCTGTTCACAGAAAGTGGAGCAGTTACAGCCACTGTCACACGGTGAACATTCAAACAGTCAAAGCTTTTTTTTTCCTTTTTGTTGTTTGCAGATCAATGTGATTACATTAATACAAACTCTACGTCAGAAATGAAAAAGGCAGCACATGTGTTTTTACAATACGATACAAATACACATCAGACATTTAACAAAGAAACTCGAGGACCACTTGCTAATGTTTCACTAATTATGGGGGTCGATAGGTATAATCACGTGTTACTGACTCACCGCATCGTGATGTTCATGCAGCACAAATAATCTATTTGGTAAAATATTCACACTCATGCAAATCTAAAACGTTAACATTTTACAATTTTGACAGAAAAACAGAAACACAAACTCTGTGAACGTGTCTGGTCCGAATCATCTTACAAATACAAACATTATAAACAATATTTCTGCAAATATTCCTCACAGTCTACACACCAGGAGAACGGGATTGTCACAGTAGCCTCTTATATAACACACAGATACATTCACAAAGGGTTTTTCTTGACAAGTAAATGTGATGGACATTTTTAAACTGACATCTGATCTAAAACTAATTTACTTCTTTATTTACTGTTTTCTGACATAAGCTGCTGAGGCCTTATTGCCACCAAAACAACACACCAAGCGCTGATTTACTGAAGGTCTGGGTGTAATAAATTACATGCAAACCTGATAACACCTGCAAAAAAGCTGATGTAATAAGGGCGTTCACTGAGGACTGTGTCTGTGAAATCAGGAAGATAACGTACGCTCTGGAATTTGTATGCAAAGTTGGGCGTTTGTGCTCGAGTGCGTGAAACAGAGAAGAGCAAATGCTAATTTACACACAATGTAATCAAGCTTGAAAGAGATTTGTGTTGGCTGTGACTGCATCTGAATGTAATATCTTTGAAAGTCAGGTGCAAGTTAGGTATGTGTTTAATTCGCTCAGTAGGATAGGTTTTTACGTGCTTCCAGAGAGTTACAGGAGCGTTCTAACCATTTCTTCTTGTAAAACTGAGATTTAGTTGCTGGAGCTCCACAAAGTGATTATTAGCTTTTCCTACCAACCACTTTAATTAAGCTGGGTGGAATTTCCTCTTGTATTTACATTGCTTATTCTCCACACTTTCCATGACAGACACCAGAGAAACACTTTTAATACGACCTCCTCCACCACGTTTGCACTTGTGGTTAAACAATTTTTGGCCCACAAGCAAAACACGCAGTTTCAAGATCGCACATGCAGTTTAGTAATTTAGTACTTGCTATTCAGATCTAAGTAAATCAGGTCAAATCAAGTGTATTTTGTCCAAACAGTGTCTTAGAAATAACAATTGCTGTAGTTTTATTTGAAACTACAGTACAACATCATCCTTTTGGTAAACTTCCTATCCCGAGCTTGACATCAGAGGAAAATGGTGGATTCTGTCCAAAACCTTGACGGTTGGTTGTGTTTTCCTGTTAAGTTACAGTGGAAGTAGATTTTGTATTAAAAAGGCTCAAATGTTGGAAAGTATCACTAAACGTGGCTCATTTTAAAGGTTGAAGCCTCGTGTTTCCTTCAGATACGTTTAAATACAGTTTGTCACCGAGGTTAGAACGTGGATTTTGTCGCCATCGCTTCTACAGACGGCATCTCCTAATACCCCTGTATTACAGAAAGCAAATCCTGTTTAGCGTCACTTTAAGACTGAAAACTTTGAACTGATCTTCTGGAGCTTCAGTTGGTTCTGATCCTGCTTGTCTTGTGATTTCTGGTTTCAGTCTGTGACACAAGTTGCACAGAAGCTGCAGTTTTCACACACACTTACAAAAGCACACACACACACACACACACACACACACACACAGTTCAACAGCATTGGTTTGGATGGTAGAACATTTGGTTGGATGTTTGGCAACACAGCGCTGCTGTCAATTTTCAAAATAAAAGCTGCTGAAATCACACTCTGTGATGTGTATGTGTTTCCTCCTCTGAATGCAGACCAGGATCAACCAAGCAGTTTTTTTAACTTTGTCTTTACTGGACAGTTTGTGGTCAAGAAACAAATAGAAACAATACGATAGAAACAGAGTTTGGGGTGAACACCTTCATGTTCACTGTTCTTTCACCTCCTTCTGCTACATTTGCTGCCACAGTCCCATCAGTCTGTTGTGTTTGTGTGATGTTCAGAATTAAGTGTTCGTGTTTTTCCAACAGTGTGAAATATGGAGATAAAAATGTTGAGTTTGTCCACCGCCGTGGTGGTGACTTAATTCTCATTGATCATGTGTCTCGGAGCAAGAAATGTCTTCTAACTGGCCAAAACATGTCTGATTGATATGGTTCAGAGTTTAGCAGAGCTTCAGGGGGTCCTAACGGGCGAGGAGCTGTCAGCAGATGGCGTTTAGACAGACTGACTGTGGGACGAGAGATGTTCCTGCTACTAAACTGACAACGAGCTCATTAAAAGACAGTTTGGTCAAAATGGAATCATTTTGGTGACAGATCCAGTTGAGGATCTGTTGAGTTAAAAGCACTGGTTCCTCTGACACGAGTTGAGGTTCTGTTTAAAGTGTGATTTAATGATTTTAATGAAT
This sequence comes from Helostoma temminkii, assembly GCA_900302695.1. Taxonomy (NCBI): domain Eukaryota; kingdom Metazoa; phylum Chordata; class Actinopteri; order Anabantiformes; family Helostomatidae; genus Helostoma; species Helostoma temminkii. Next base: position 23,268 of record OMLM01000375.1, read on the forward strand.
CGTCACTAGATTCATTTTTCAGCCGTTTGCGTCAGGTATGAACGTTGAAGTGTTTCTTCTAGTGACGAGGAACAAACGCCACTGAGCGTTGGGCCACGTTCCTTCCTCTTCCTCTCTCCTGCTCTTCTTCTTCTTTTATGCCTCCGTCAAACACCAGCGCCTGCGTCGAGTCACACGATTGTTTCTCTGCGTCTTCATCGTACGTCGAATCCAGTGTGCTCGGCTTCAACCTTCCTCCCGCTCCCCTATGTAGCCTCGGTGCTACCACGGCTCCACAGGTGCGTTTGGCCAGCGCTGCCAGCTCCTCCCTGGCAAGTGGGTTGAAGAGCAAATAGAGCATCGGGTTGACGCAGGCTGGCAACGGCGCCACGAGCAGCAGCACCGCCTTTGCTGCCTCTGGACCAGCAGCGGGGATGCGCAGCAGGGAGGAGAAGGAGAGGAAGGCCACTGGGAGGTAGAGGAGGCAGTCGGAGAAGAGCAGCCAGGCTACATGCCGTGTCAATGCCGTCTCCTCTTCTGAGACGAGTGGAGCTTTGTTAGCTCGACAGTAGAGGCGAGTGTAGGCGAGCGTCATGACGAAGAAACACAGCGAGTCGAGGAGCACCAGGGAGACGGAAAAAGCCAGGGAGGATGAGGAGGAAGAGGAAGGCAGTGGCAAACAGAGGGAGGTGCTACTGTGTCCGCTCACCAGGGGAGGCAGCGTGACGGCCAAACCCAACAGGAAGCACAGACAGATGGACAGACGGACGGAAAACGGAGACAAGAAGCGACCTGAAGTGACAGGAGAAAGAAGTCAGACACAAGAAGAAGTTAAATCTGTTTGTCAGATTATATTAATTACACTATTAGATTTTCCTGATTTCATTATTTTCTTTTGTTCATAAATGTATAATGTATTTTTCTGTTCTGTTAGTTGTTTCTATGTAAATCTGAAAATCAAAAGAACTTAGACATAAACCTTTGTGAGGTAAAAATGAGACAGAAATAATTAAGATTTCCACCAGTGTCATCTGAACACGAGTGGCTAAAACTGCAGGTCTCAAACATTTGTATCTGCGCACGTGTCCGTTCCTCACCTCCATGCCCGTCAGTGTGATGGCGTGCAGCAGCCAGGCATCGCTCCAGAGCTGCGAGGGTGAGGAGGAAGAGGCCGGTCTGTGACGCGAACACGCACAGGAATCCGCTGAGTCGACACAGGAAACTGCTTTCCCACTTCGCTCCGTACCTGCAACAAACAGTCACGCAGAGACGTCTGAAGAAGCTCAAGACCATTTGGATTTTGGACTTTTATTTTGAAGTGTCTTGTTCATGAAGTCCAACTCTGGGTCATTCAAGAGATTCACAAACAATCTTTAAACTTGAAGAACCAGTAGGAAAACACTTTCTAAGTTTCAGATTTATGATTTCACAGCATTCCCCTAGTTCCCATCTTATCTAGAATTCCCAGTTCCCACTCCTTAAAGCCCTTAGTCCTTTAGGGGTTCCAAAATAATTCACAGTTTTCCAACAGTACCCTTAATTTCCTGGTTTCCTGGTACAAACCAGGACTGTTAGAGTCCCCATTATTCCCAGTGTCCCCATAATCCCCATAGTCCCCAGTGTCCACAATCCCTGTTGTTACCACAATCCCCACAATTCCTAGAGTCCCCAGAATCCATAGTATTCCCAGAGACCCCAAACCCACCAGTAGTCTCAGAGTCTCTATAATCTAGATTTTCAACAACCCATTGTTCCCAGAATCCCCAATATTCCCCAGAGTCCATAGAATTCCCAGGGGCACAGAAAGCCACTATGTCCTTAATTATACGTGAGTCCCCACAATCATATGTGTCCCACATCAACGTTCCCACAAGTTCCCAGATTGTGTCTCATGTTTGGTTCCATACCTCCAGAAGCTGCCAAATGTCCAAGCATCCACTGCTGCCAACCAGCCGCTCCAAACTCCCATCAGGCCATTCACCAGGGCCAGCAGGCCAATCAGGATCCTGGGTGGAGTCACCGAAGAGTCGGAAGAGAAGAAGACTGACAGGACGACCAGGCTGTTGCTGACCAATGAGAGGGCTGCAATGAGCCACACCCCCCCGCGGATCAACCAGCTGCCGAGCAGATGGAGGCACGGCTGGAACGGTCCTGGAAATTCACAATCAACCAACAAACCTTTGATTCATTTATCCATTCGGTCACATGTTTTCATTAACAAATAGTTAAACTCAGGTCCCAGAAAGTCAAAGTCAAACTCCACCACACAATTCATCACTTTAGCTCAGTGGATATTAAACAACCTGTATGTGCTTAAAGTAACTAATATTAATTTATATATAACTAATACATGAATTATGGGACCAGATGTGTTTTCTCTCTAGTTCAGTGTTTCAGGGTTACACACAGGACTTCTGGTGTTATTCAGGGGAGAGTCAGGCATGTAAGTAATGGAGACAAGAAATACTTATTAAAGGTTAGACCCAAGCACTTGTTCCAATTTCAAGTGAATGTAGGAGCAGGTTAACGGAGAACCGCTTAGCTGCCTTGAATTAGCTTAGCTGCTATTGTTATTACCCTCTTTATTGAAAAAGATGCCATAAAGTACAACCTCAGGACGGGTGAGCCCTGCAAACTCTAGTGGCTCAAACATATTTGCACATAACCAACGTTAAAATTATTCTAAACATGATCATCTTCATGAAGGATTAATTGAACAACTGCTGGAATAGACTGTTCCTAATAAACTGACAGCTGTGTGTGTTACCTGGTGCAGGGCTGCAGTGGACGGAGTGTTGAGGTTTTGGTTCATCTTCAAACTCCATCAGAAAGTCGTCCCAGTCCTGATCCACTGCAGTGACACAGTACGGACACACATCAGCCCTCAGAGGCTTTTACTTTGAAATATACTTTGTCGGTTTTTCCCATTAAAGCTGTTTAGTCTATGCAGTACTGTAGTTTTTATATTTGGCAGTGGCGTGAGGAGAGCTGGTGCTAATGAGACGGAAAAGGTGGAGCTGATTAAAAATAATGAGCTGCTGCTTCCATCACGTTCAGCTACTGCATGTCAGTGTTACACAGTTATTAATACACACATGGTTCTGTCTGGACTGTTCTTCTGAAGTGATTTATTTGAGATGTTTCACTGTGATTCAGACAGAGGCAGGAGCCACATACTAGTGTGTAAATGTGTGAAACTGAGCTGAGCTGTGCACTATACGTTCCTGACAAATTAACAAGCACATCAATAAAACGATCACTCAGCCACTGACGAATCCAGATTTACCTGCATCGATCTGAGAAACATTCAACACACGTGTTCAAGTCTTATGTCACTGAACATCAGTGCCACTTCTTAAAATGACTTCATTTACTTTACTGCAATATTGATCAACGTTTTTTTTTCTTTTC
>OMLM01000375.1:35132-53363 GCA_900302695.1 Helostoma temminkii
AGGGCAGAAATATATGAAAATATATGAAACCCTCAACCCTCAACCCTCGGTGGTTTGACTCCCGATATTCTGATTCCTGGCCACATGTTGAAGTATCTATTTTTATTATTATTTTATTCTATATTCTGTGCCTGGTATCGTGTCGTGGTTTTGTCTTATTATTCTGCCCCTGGTGAAACTGAAAGTTCGTTACCTTTCAAGCTAAACTTATTTAACAGTATCACACTCTTCTGACCTGCTAGTCAAACGTAGCATTAAGCTAGTGAGCAACAGTTAGTGTAAATAATTCAGCTCAGTTTATTTATAAATTTACAACCAACGTCATCTTTATAATGTTTAATGTTTAGGACCTCACAAAATATAACAATACAACTATATGGAATTATATAGAAAACTCAACACATCCCACTGAGCAGCACTAGGAGACAGTGGAGAGGAAAAACTCCTGCAGAACCAGCTCGTGAAAAAGCTTCTTGTCCAATCAAACTAACTGTTAAAAGTAAATAAATACATGGATTTAAAACCATCTTTTCCCTGAAGCGCTTTGTTCTTCGAAGTCAGTGGTACTTACATGGTGATCAGTGAGGGGTTCCCCGTGAAGGCGTGCTCTGGGATGGTCTGGATGCTGTTACTATGGAAACCGCTACGGGAAACAGGACAGAACAAGAACTAGTATGTCTCCTTTCTTCATAGTTTGTTGGCTTCTTTGTTTACTGATGTGCTGCAGGTAAACTATCACTCCCAGTGGTTATAGAACGTCCATCGTCACTAAATTAGCAGTTGTTTGGACTATATATAGATGCTTGTGTTGAAGGGCTTTGTGGTCCTGGCAAGGACGTGCTTGCTTCAAAATGACCCAACACCAGTCATCTGAGATGTAAAAGTATTATTTATGCTTTATGCTAGACTATGACAAGGTGTAACTTAGCTTGCAGCAAGCTAGCTGTTTAGCAGCGCTATGTTATCAGCTGGGTTAGGGTTAGATAAACCACTGGGTGTAACTGAAGACTGTGACAGGTTGTAACTTAGCTAGCTAGCTTAGCTTAGCAGCTGACACAAGCCATGGGCTAACTAGATGTCCATGAAAATCATGTCCAGGACCAAACAGAACATGAAACAGTGTCTTTAAGATGGACACAAGCTCTGCTTAGATGTTCTGCAGTGCAGGACGGGACAAACAGCAGCTGGGTTCAGTTCAGACTCACAGCTCCTTGAGGCGGCTGAGCGAGCGGATGGCTGTGGGAAACTCGACCAGACTGTTGTAGTTCAAATCCCTGAAAGAGGGGAAGAGAGAAAAGTGACAGAGATGACGATGCTCTCACAAACTGTGCACACATGCAGCTGTAGACTGGAGATGAGAGATCTGCACTGGAAATGTCAGATGTGGATTGGGATTAATGAGAATTAGCAGTGATTATTGTTTAAACGGGAAAAGTAGCCTTAAACAAAACTCAGTTTTGGAAAATCACATTCAGTTCAGGAATATAAACTTTATATCATGGGTGTCATTCTGTTCTAAACTGATAATACAGTTAAGTCATGGCAGTTAACTCTATTCTACTCTAATCTGGGAAGACTGGTACATTGGAAATAGTAGACAATCTGGAAACAATTCATAATTATAGCTAATATGACTATAATATAATATAATATAATATACTAATATGACTCTACACTGGGATTTTGTTCAACAGTGACAGACTTAACAGTGTAACACATGCTTGTATTATTCAAGCAGCTGTAAAGTGTCTGAATCTGAATTTACTTTGTTTCCTTAGGCCCGCTAGCTTAGCTTAGCATCTAGTTCAACTTTTAGCTATGGCTTCTCTGTCCCTGTGCTCCCAGTTCAGGTTTGGGAAGCAGACACCCTCTCTACTTTTGAGTTTAGGCTTAAAACCGAAAACATTAAGGATTTCACCTCAAATCTGGGAATGTCATGGCATTCGGAGTTTCAGCTACATTATGGGTGTCAACTTTTTCACTTTGAAATACAAACACTCAAAAGCGCAAAATGGCCACTCCAGATCTGCACACAGGAATATTAAGGCAATCTTTAAACACAACCTCCCGATTTGGAATTAAACTGTATATATTGGCAACAACTGATCTGGGGATATTTATAGGGAATATCGACATGTACATGCTGCATACAGTTTTGTAGGAAGCAAAGAAAAGTCAGAATATCGGCCCTAAAGCTTTAGAATAAGAGTTTTCATCAAGTCGGATCCAGACTTGCAAAACAGACTGGGAACACCAGATCTATGAGAACGCTCTATACTTTACACTGTTATACAGCTATAAACTGGGAATGGCAGCTGAGTGCTGGAAACCATAGCTCCAAACCAGCTCGACAATACTGTGGGAACGTCAGCTTCAGACTGGGAAAGCTGTTCATGTAAATGTTTGTGTTTCAAGCTTGATGTTTAGCTTAATCTTCTTTCCGTCTTTTAAGTTTATTAAAGAAACGTTTAACTGTGCCTCCCTCGTTCTCTCTTTCCTTTCATCACCAGTAGAGACTAGAGAATTCTTCAAGTCCACACATGGCTTCAATTAGGTCCTCTCAACCATCTCTGGGATGCAGGTGGCTATTATACACACACAAACACACTGTGTGGAATGAAACTGCCACATTGTGAAAATACCATTAAATTGAAATTGCTTCAGTCTGGTTCTGAGTACGTGTGTGTCCAGAGGATGATTTGTGAGAACAATAGCTGGTACGTTTTCTGCTTTCCAACATATTACTGATGCAGGGGCGTAATTGGATGTGAGCTGGATCAGATGTTTATTGGTCAGTTTGGCGTTTTATGGTTAAGTTTACTGAAAAATTGTATTTATTTTATCAAGTCATATTGTAAACTAAGTGCGATGATTAGGTTCAGTCAGGTGTGTCTGTGCTCGGGGGCTCAGAAAGGTTCTATTGAGTCAGTTGTATGCTGTAGAACACTGGACGAGCATGAATCGCTCCCAGTTGAATTATGAATTCAAACAATGGCTGTTGTGCAAGAACATGTTGTACAAACAAGTAAGAGTAAGAGAGTTTGTGCCATTAACCAGTTTTCTTGGACTTGTTTTTCCATTTCTTCTCAGGGGAAAACGCTTGTTTGATTCACTTACTAATTACATGTACTCTGGAGTTTCGGCATGATACTGACACTGATTCAGTTAAAATACGTGCAGTACAGCAGCTTTCGGTTAATCAGATGCGGAAGCATCGGAACAATTATACAAACAAGCTTCAAAAAGTAAATTCAAATCTACAAGAAGAGATACTGTGTCCTGAGTAGTATCCAGCTGGAGCTATCGCTGACTGAGGATGATGCTAAGAACTAGGATAAAATAAGCAACATGGATTTAGTCATTAAACCCCAACCAGTCAAGGCAGATGGCCGCCTAACCTGAGCCTGGTTCTGTTTGAGGTTTCTTCTGTATACCTGTAAACTTGTTTCTTTCTTACAGTTTCCTGGTGCTGTACAGTCTTAAACCTTACATTGTAAAGTGCCTTTTGTTGTAAATTAGCGCTATATAAATACACTTTGAATAAAGATAAAAATTAGAAAATTATAGTGCTTTTTTTTCCAGTCTGCTGTGAGGTAATGTTCTGAAAAAATAATCCCAACTCAAAGTCTGCTTAATAGCATCTCCTTTCATTCACTATGAAACTGGGGATTGTTATTTTTGTGTTTTTGCTGTGTAGTTTCACAGAACCATGTAACGGATCCATCTGCAATTTCGAATCAATCAAGGAGTAATTTTATTATATTTTAATGGAATAATCATTTTTGTAAGTCAGCATGTGTCCAGCCGTGACGTTGGCTCGCTCACTTGTGGCTGTTTGTGTGTTTATCATGGATATAGCTAAGGAGCTAGCCATGTATAAGATGGTGTCACTATCTTTAGCAATTCCAGCTGAAATGTTTGGGAAAATGTGAAAGCGTCTCTGTTTTTAATGAGCTTACTGTTGCACGTCGTGTTCGGTGGTTCACCAAGAATACTTCACATTCTATTGTCTTGACTGACAGATCTCAGCCTACTACACCCATTTCTGTTGGTTTTCTGGTGGCTAATGCTGCCCACAGACCGTCATGCAGGATTTCTGTGGTGCCTCAGAGGTTTCTGTGAGGATGTTTTGAAAGCTGTATTTTGGGTTTTCGTCTCTCCTCTGTTTTCTTCTCTTACTGGAACCAGAAAATCAAAGCTGGGGCAGAATGGACGCGGCGTAGGTGAAGCTGAGGTAGGGCCACCACCACAGCTGACACTGATGTTAGTAAATGTGTGTTTTCCTTTGGATCTGAGCTGAGCTGGTTGCATTAATTTATTTTTCTTTCTGTTTCCATTTCCGTTTTCTCGGTTTCGCTCTGTTTATGTTTGCAGTTTCAGACGAACGCGAGTCTCTGGTGTGGTTTGTTAGTGTTGATCGTACAGGTACGTAACCTCCTGATGCACATGCCGCCTGTGTGTGTGCATGAATAGTAATTATGATTAGCATACAGCCAGGGCCACACACAGAGCCAGTCCAACACACACATGCACAAGTATTTCCAAATGAAGGTTGTGTGTGTTTGTGTGTTTAAACCTGCCTCTCTGGTTGACTGAGAAAACAGAAACATTTCTATCCACACACACATTCCTCAGGTTATACACACAACTTAATTCATGCACATAAACACACACAGGTTAATCTGCCCAGACCCCAGTTAATATTCACCAAAACTCTGAGAAAAGCCTGATCACATGCCAACAGGCAGAAACTGCTTGGTCCCCACCAGTGGTAACTAAGTATAGTACATTTAATCAAAAGTTGTACTGGAGCACAATTTTGAGGTATTTTTACTTTACTCCACAGCTTTTATTTGGTGGTTTACTTTACACCACTGCAGAAGAAGAATCCAGAGCTATTCTGTTAGGTTCATTATTAAATTCAGCACAGTTACAGCCAGTGGGAAAACTAAACACCTCTCTTCACCCGCTAATATCAGTGTTCATGAGTCCACCATGAGTAGAACACTGAACAACAATAAGCCTCTTCTCTGCTAAATTAACATTGCTGCCCGTCTGCAGTTCGGTCAATGCAGAAACAGAAACTAAGCAAAGAGCGTTTTGACCTGAAAGGAAAACTTCATGATTGGTGAAGAGGAAACACTGCGTCCCAGCATAAAAACTTATTTGTGAAAAGGTGGCGGCAGAGTCATGAACTGGGCCTGCTCTGCTGCCTCTGGACCGGGACAACTTGTGTGGCTTCTGAGCTGTACAAGCAAACTCAACGTGAACTGAAGCGGCTTGAGGCCGTTGTGTTTAGTCCGTCAGTAGAGTCAGTAGAAGCAGAGCGTTGCGTCTGGCTTCTAGATTTGGGTTTCCCTGAGCTGGAGCGGTTCTTTAAAGCCAGTGTGCAGTTATGATGAGTGCGTTGTTGAAATTACTGATGCAAAAAGGGGTCACACAAGTCCTCAAAGTACACGATGGAAGCACACCTATAGTCCCTGCACGTCCACACAAGTGTTATTAATTGCTCGTGCTGATTAAGCCTCTAGCAAGGTCAAAGTTAAGCTATGATGAGACGTACACGATGGCCGCGAACTCCAGTTAACTCTGTCCTACATAGAAACGTTGGGGGCGCTTTAGCTGATTTTTTACTTGTTCTCTTAAAAACTCCATCAAGGATCCAAATGTATAAATTAAACTCTCTCTCATCTCCTCACCCTTCACCCTGACCCCAAGTCAACCCGCAACACACATGAACACACACAAACTCACAGCGTCTCCAAACTGTGCAGTCCGTGGAAGCAGTTCGTTCCCATGGAAACGATCCTATTGTTGTTGAGATGCCTGTGGAGAGACAGACAGAGAGGGACTGATGGACTAATGAAGCAGACAAAGTGTGTGTGTGTGCGTGTCTTTCTGAAAGGGGCCCCGGGGCCTCTCAAGAAGGCTTTTTATTTTTTTCTTTTGGTAATTTCATGCAAATTAGCTTCAAGCCAATTGGACAAAAGAAATGACAGCAGACTTCAATACTGCCGCGCTGAATGCCATCACACACACACACACACCAAATCTGCATGTTATTAGGGAGCTAATACAGACAGACAGTCACTGCCAGTTGACCTTAATGCAGCGACACTTCCTAGCCATCTGCACAAACATACAAACTCACAAAAACAAAAACATTAACAAAAATGTAAAACTGGTTCCATAAAAAAGGAAACTGGGTTTGAGCAGCTTTAAATCCAGATGTTTTGATTTTGGTCGACCAGGCAGCTGTTCATTTAAATTCAATAAATTTGATACGAATCATCTGAATGAGACAGAAGTAATTGATTAGGAACTTTTATTGGCAGGACAAACCAACTCACAAACTGGCTGCTTGCTAACGAACTGTTTAATTGACTAACCCTCTTGCTATGGTAGTAATTTAGGGGCTAAACAACTGACTATACCTTCAGTCTAAAGCCAGACAGACACTGTGCGACTCTTTAATCGCCGTCCGCTCTCGGCCAGAAGCTGTGACTAATGTGGTCACACTGTACGGGTCAGACAGTCGGCTGGGATGAAGCGCTCACACTGACCGTAAACATGAATAAACCAAAACAGCTTCATTCTCCATGTTAACAAAAACAAGCAATTTATTTTATTTATTCTACAATGAGTGGAGAACAAAATGGTGGGAAAGAAAGTGGATCATTGCGCGTCTGCTCTCCAGCGAAGTTCTGTTTTATATCACTGCGGTCTGTACAGAGATCAGCCACAACACATGATTTGATGATCCGTGTTTACTACATTTTAGCCAGGACATGTTTATTACCATCCGACTGTTTTAAAACAAGCTCACTTTGACAGCAGCCATGTATAGAACTGCTCATACTGCAATCCGATCAGAAAAAGGAGCAGAAACTGTATGTCTAATGATAAAACTTTTGGCGCCGAAATTGAGACCAATTAAATTCAGACAGAGGTGAACGAATCGCGTCTAAATCTGGACTAAATCTGTACAGTGTCTGCCTGGCTTAACTTAATATTAAACTGTTGCTGGTTGACTAGCTAACAAACTGGCTAACAAATGAAAAACCAATGGACTTAGCTTAATATGCTTTCTATGCTTTATGCTATCTAGAAAACTTATGTGTAGATAGTATAGCTAACTTACTGTTAGCTAACCACTTATAGTTAACCAGTAGATTAATCTATTAGCTAACTCATTACTAACAGATAGTGTCTTTCTTTAAACTAACAAAAAACTACTACATAAGAAACAAAATAACCATCCAACTGACTCACTTAACATTTACTGATCAAATGTCTAACCAATTGAAAAACCTACTAGCTAATGTATAGCTAGCTGGATAACCTAGCACACTTGCTAACCTTCTACTTAAAGTTAAATCCAACCTCTTAGCCTGCTAACTAGCTTACTATCTTACATGGCTAACGTAAAACTACTGCCCTACCAACTAATTGACCCAAGGTAATGTATGAGCTAAAGGACTAACTAATTAGTTAACAACAACTAATTATTAGGCTAACAATGCTAAATGTTCCTTTATAATTTAATAAGAAAATAACCTGTTTACTATATATAGAGATAAACCAGTCAGTGATTCTCAGATTTCTCTGAAATAACGGGGCTTCTGGAAATAATGGGAGCATTGCTAACATACCAGCCACATTTTAAATTTACATTTAAAATAATTAATTCTACAGTTATCAAACAAAAATATTAACTTCAGTTGCATTTTTATAATTTTGACCTGTATTTCACCACCTTGTTTCGTACACTAATAACAACAATGACTGGTTGGCTTTTCTTTTTAAATTACATCAAGGTTTATGGATGATTAATAATAGTGGTGAATAGTGCTTTGCCCAGTGTTTTCTATAGGTTTATTTTCATAAAACCCAACTTAATTTCCTTAATTAACGAAATAAAGTCTAGAACACTTTACACAGACTCTCCTCTACACAATGCTAAAGTTCATATTGTACTTCACTGCTAAAAAATTGAAATAAAGAGATAAACAGATAATCCAGATTAACAACCTTTCTTAGTGATTTATTAATTAATTGGTTATTGACATTCTCTGTGTAATGAAACTCAAAGCAGCTCGAAGGAAAGGCTGCCTTTCTCTCCCCAGAACCTCTGGTTTTATTTCCTTGTAATTCTTGCTCGTCCTGCTTTTCTTGAAATTTATTTTTATCAGCATTTTTATTTTCACCCATCACCTTCTCTTCCATTACCTCATTTTATTTTTTATCTCAATCTAATCAGTTTTTCTCTCCTTTCGAGCTGCTCCCCTGTTTCTTCACTATTGTTAATAGAGAAGAAAAAGCTATTCTAGGAGAGGAAAAGGGAATAGTCTGAGACTAAACACTCAAAGTGGTGAAACAACTTTAAAGAGAGAAGCTGAATGTGTGATTTACTGGAGACAGATCAGACAAAGGTGGTGATTATTAACTTGCATTAGCAGGTTTGGCTTTTAATCTCAAACTAGTCTTTGCAATTAATGTAGGAAACAAAATCACATGAACCGTGACTGTCTGTCAAATGCAGTTCTGTTATGAAAATGCATCTGAAGTTAAAAATTTGATTTGATAATTGCTCATGAATTGAAAAACCTGATGTGTCAAGTGACTATTCTCACCACACATTTTAGCTTAGTGTAGCTGTATCCTACAGCTTATCTACAGTATGAGCGTCATGCTTTATTTATGTGGTTATTGATTCATTAAAATAAAATATAAAATATTTTTGCACTAGGCTTGTGCAGTTTTGCTGCTACTTCTGTCTTCATGACATCTTGTCTTCTGTTTGTAATATTAAATATTAAAGGCTTCATTGGTTGTTGGCTTCACTGTTTACAGAAATGTTCATTAAATTGGTACAATAACTGTTGAGTGACTGCATTAAAATGAATATTTTATCATTTGACTTTTGTAGTGGTGCATCCACAATTAGGCTCCAGTTACATATATTCATTAGTCTGAAATAATAGTTATCATAGTTATTTCTAAAAATATGTTTTTTATTTCAAAAACTACTTTTTATTTTATGTCATTTATTTATATCATTGAAGGTTTTTTTTGCAATGAAAACTACAGAAGGTCAGACACTTTAATAAAGTGACTTATTTTAATTACAGACTCATCAAGTATCTGTGAGTGTGTAGTTTGTGTATTTCTGCGTACGTACAGCACCACCAGGCGGCCCAGCTTGCTGAAGGCGTGGTCAGGGATGTGGCTGATGTGGTTGAGGGCAAGAGTCATGGCCTGCAGGGAGGGCAGGTCGCTCAAAGCCTCCACCGGCACCTCAGTCAGAGAGTTGTCGTCCAACCACAGGTGACGGAGCGAACGCATGCCAGAGAAACAGCCGGCGGAAACGCTGGAGATGTGATTGGCGTCCAGGCGGCTACAGAGAGATACACAGTCAAACTCTGCTTTAAGTGTAGACTGTTAACATTAATCCAAATACTTATGGAGAGTCTCAGAAACTGCGAAAATATATATATATACCGCATCAATTACAGATAATCATACAGCTTAGACACAAGTTTGACAAAAATTATTTTCTGCATAAATTGATGTTTAAGTCAGTACAGACAAACACAATGTGCTCAAACTAGTGACACACACAACAATAATCCTTTGCGTCTTCTTTAAACACGCACATTCACAGAGTGTTCAAAGAATCTGTTTCTATTCACATTTACTGTGTTTTCTGATTCTACATTTCTACATAGAACAATTTTTCCAACTTAAGGGTAAAGTTCTGGCATTATTTTTGTGCAAATTGAAATTTAACCAAACAGATCAAAATCATCTTTGTTAAAGGTCAAATGGTGTTGTTTTACTTTAAAATTATCACTAAAGCTCATTGATCAGTCCACAAAGATTCCACCTTCCATTATGAATTCAGTTGCGGCCAACAGCTCATCGATGATCATCCTGGCATCTGTGACGTCACTACTACAGTATCTTGGATTAATGACAGTGGATCAGGTGGTAGAGTGGTCACCTAGCTACTCTATGGTCAACATCTCAAGGCCCCACTACTCATGGCCATATGTTGATGTGTTCCTGGACCCTGGACCCTCAAACAGTGCAAAACCCCAGCCAAGCCAGTGCACTCGGTCCCAAACCCTGTGCAAAATTGGCGTGGACTGTGTTAGGAAGAACATCTGGCATAAAATCATGCCAAATAAAGACACAGGACATGATGCTATGTGGCGATCTTCATGGGATAAGACAAAAAAGAAAAGAAGAAAAGAGTTTTGTGGTTTGATCTGGTCATTTAATATTTTCCACTTTTGTTTTGTACTTTATTTTGTTCCATGTTGTTTTCATGCATGGAATCATAATCAACAGAACATTTATACTATTTATAAAAGGATTTCAGCTTTTATCAGCTGTTCTATGTTTAGACTGTAAAATGTGGCCGTTTTCTTTGAAGCCCCATAAGAGGAACATTAGAGATCAAGTGTTTGACCAGCACAAAGGAACGATCGGCGGCTGCTCGAGTACCACTCCATCAGCCAACGAGCTCTTAGGCCAAACAAAAGTATTTTAATGAGCAAAGACTTTGTATTTCAGTCAGTGTCACGGCTCAAGAAACAGTTACATTCACTGATTTTCTCTGTGAGATTTCCTGGAAGTACAGCTAATTATTTTTCCAGTCTCAACAACATCAGCACAATTTGTAGGAAGCATCATAATTTCTACATACTGTGGAATGTAGGCGAACATAAAAATGTAGACTGGCAACAGAAGGTGTGTAAACACGTTTTCCAGTGGCGTCTTACAAAGTGTGTTCTGGCCACTGAGGTCCCATTAACCATCCTGCAGGGGCTCAAGAAAAATATCAGCCAGTTTCTTCAGAGGTGGCAGTGTTGCCCTTTGTGGACACACCAACAAGGTGCAGCTTCCTTTTCACTGGCCTGATGGAGGTCTTGTTTTTCCTCTTGGTGCAATTCATTTCGGCTGATGAGAACGCAGGAATCGCACTGAACTAAACGGAGGCAAATGCTAGTTGTGAGATGCCTGTAAAGTCAGAGCTAGGGAGGTGTTCCTTTATAGAGACTCGATTGATTCAACTGAGCCTCCTCCACTGACATCCCAGTGAGAACTGGGAGACGTCTTAAGAGCAGGTAAGATGGGCCGAACAGTGGAGGTCTGACCCAGCTAGAGAAACAGAAATTTCTCATCCAGGCAGTGTCCTACACAACCTATCCAAACTGCATTGTTGGGGATCCAGCCAACACGGCATGCCCACTGTACCTGGCAAGAAGTTCCTTGGAGCACCTCTTGAGTTCAAAAGCTTTGGAAGAGGGAAGGTACAGGTGGCATCATGACCAGGTGCTGAAGACAGTAGCTGATGCCATCTGTAGAGTCCAGCATAATAAACATCAGCCCCCAGCAAGGCGCAATAGGAAAACCTCCAGACCTGAACTGGGCTGGGTCTGGCTGGTGTACATTGGAACTCACCTTCGCTGTCCCTAATACAGAATAAGCACTAGGAAGGGTGGTTAGGGCAGCTGTGAGCCCATTGAGCTGGGATGCAGGAGGAAAAGAGGAAAACCTCACACAGGACACTAAATCTCATTGATATCAGAGAAGTACAGGGAAGAAGAAACACCAACAGCATTTGATCCAAAACACTCAAAGACCCTGGGTTCATCACCGATGATGAATCCAACTCACACCATAAGTCATATTAATGAACTTAGACCTTATTCTGGATTCTTTTAAAGTAATGGACTTTCTAAACTAAGTAAAACAGAAGCATGACCTTTCACTGAATAAAATGACATTCAGCCTTATAGTGGCAGCTGTCACGAAACACATCAGTGAATGAATGAATGTGAATCACTGAACAAACTTTCAGATGTCTGAAACCAGCGACGGTAGTTCCTCTTCCTTTTCCCTCTTTTAATACACGGCCACATCGTGGATAGAAATAGAAAGCTCAGGTCATCTTCATGTTGTGCAACATCAACATCCATGTTCTGTAGGTACAAAGAGAGCTGTCTGTCTGTCCCAACAATACCTGCTCTGTTCACACAGAGTGATAGAAGAGAAGGATGGGACCTCAGACGTCTCCATTCTTTTACCCTTATCTACACACACAGGTACAGTTACAGTGTAATTACTTTGTGTTATCAGACTGAGAGAACTCAGTGTCTGGACTACATACATTGATTTACCAGTACAGTGAGAGACTGAGGATTCCTTTCCACCAAAGAGTAAAACGAGACAAAAGGATGTGTGTGTGAGTGTCTTTCTATGTGGGGTCTAGGGAATGCTTTATGTAAATGTGTGTCTCACAGCGACTGCAGGTTGTGCAGGTTGTTGAAGGCCTCAGCAGGAACAGACCGCAGCTGGTTGTTCTGAAGCATCCTGTAAATAAACAACACATGCAGGAAGACAAAGTCTATCAACAAATGAATGAAACCTGTTTATAATAGCAAACAACTGCTCAGAACAGCAACAGAAGTACAGTTAATCCAATGCGCTGTAAACATGTTAAACAGAACATGACCACACACTAAAACAGGATGAATCAGTCTGTTTTCTCTCACCTCTCTTTTCTCACTGTCTAGAAAAGGCCCCACACTAATAATATACTAGAATTACAGCACTGCACTTGATGAAATTCTCTCCTGGTAATTAGAATGGAACATATATGGGGTGACAGTGACCTTTGACCTTTGACCACCAATGATAAGTCACATTTACAGTAGGAGACAGGCGGACAATTCAGAAACATTAAGCCTTCAGCTTAACAAAGCTGTTACCAGTGCGGAGGGATGAAAAACATAAATGCTTTACCAAAGTAACACATTATGTAATAAATATTACACTTTATAGTATCATTAGTTTAGTAATATCATGTTTTGAAACGTTATTTTTAAAAGAAACTTCCCAAATCTCTATGTTGAATGGTGGTGTGTTCTTTGTTTGCATGTGACCTTTTTCCTAAAATTGAATTTTAAAAACCACAATATCGCCTTTTGATTTTGATTGATTTTGAATCGTAACCTCTTTATCACGATATACACACAAAATTCTTTTCATGTTTTACACCGATCAGGCACAACATTACGACCACTGACAGGTGATGTGAATAACTTAACTGCTCTGATCCATCAGACTACTGTAGCTCAAATTGCTGGTTCTGATGGAAAGGTGTCAGAATACACAGTGTATCACAGTTTTGCAACATAGCCGCAGATGCATCATGGTGCCCATGCTGACCCCTGTCAGTGCCAACCAAGGACATGTGAGCATTACAACTGGACCATGCAGCAATGGAAGAAGGTTTGGGTAATGTTTAGGTTTTGCTTTGGGTAATGTTCCACTGGGAAACCTTGGGTCTTGTCTGGATGTTACTTTGACACGTGCCACCTACCTAAGCATTGTTGCAGACCAAGTTCACCCACAACAATGACTTTGAGGTGTTGACTTGTGGGATGTGCTGAACAGATAAGTCGGATCCATGGAGTCCCCACCTCGCCACTTACAGTGCTTTAAGGATCTGCTGGTAACATCTTGGTGTCAGATACCACAGCACAGCTTCAGGGGTCTAGTAAAGTCCATGCCTTAATGGGTCAGGGCTGTTTTGACACCAAAAGGGGCCAACACAACATTAGGAAGGTGGTCATAATGTTATGTCTGATCAGTGTATGTAGAAAAAGAGAAATTCTAAAGTAGTTACATATTTTCAACTGCCTGTCATACACAGAGTAAACACTGTCACATCTGTTTTCCTGTATACCAAAACTAAATAATTTGTCAGGGCTCAATAATATTCAATTTTTACTTTAATTGAGAATAATTTGAATTTTAAATGTCTAGTAGTTGCCACAGTGGCAGTTTTCTAGTATTTATGTACGTTAACACTGGTGAAACATCAGAGTCTGATATGAGTAAACAGAGAACAGTGTTTCAAACTTTTATTAAACCGAGAAACATGAAATCCTGAAAGCATCTGTAAATGATTAACAACAGTAAACCAAACATTATTACAGTTGTGTATGTGTGTGAGCTTTTGTTCCTGTCATTATGGGGACCAATATCAGTTTTTAAAGTGCCAATATAAAGCAAAATCCACTTTCTGATCATTCACTTTCCAGTGTATGTAGAAACATACCAAGAAAGATTTTCTTGTTTTCTGTAAACCAGTGTCAGTCATATAGTCCCTCCTCTGGCTCTGGCCAATCACTGTCCACCATCAATACTGCTGCTACAGCTGTGACTAGTGCTGACTGTTGAATGTATGGATTAACACAGAAGGATTTATCGTTATTCGTATTCTCTCAGGATCTAAAGACAAAGTGGATTAATGTGGTTTTGGGGGATGGGTCCTCGTAGGGGCAGAGATAAGTTTTAAGGTCCAGGTTAAAATTAAGTTGTAGAAGAAGAAATGTGTGCACAAATGTGTGTGTGTCTACTTACAGCACTTTGAGATTATAGAGGCCAGTGAACGCTCCCCTGGGGATGAACGACAGATCGTTTCCCGCCAAACGCCTGAGACACAGAGAGAGAGAGACAGAGAGAGAGAGAGAGAGCGAGAGAGTGACAGTGATCACCACCTCAGCATATGGCAGGATGTTAACTTAGTTGTAGTTACTAGTTGTTAACTAGTACTTCAAGCTACTTTTGGTGATGATTGGTGATTTTAGGTTAGTCAGGCAGTGTAGAGCAACACCAGCAACTGTACAGTTTGGGCCATAGATAAAAAACATGTTTTTTGTCTTTAAGCTAAATATATTCATAGATTTGAGAGAAGTCATCTGTTTCCAAGCTTTTACTGTGGCAACACATTTATCTCGGGGACAAGCAGATAGTAAAAACTTTGGAAGTGAAGCTGTTTTAAGTAGCAAGATCAAGTAAGTAGCAGTTGGAATTGTAGTCTTTTCATTTTCATTGTGGTAAACAATCAGTTAACAAATATAAAAAATAATTAATTTGCTACTTCAAATGTTTTGCACCATTCTTGACATGAATAGAGTAGGTGTGGTCAAACACTAAATGCAAATAAGAAAAGAAAATCAGTACCAACAGTTAAAGTACTCATTAAGCAGGATGACATCAATCTATCTTGATGGATGTGAACATGTGTGTAATCTAATCTGATTTGAAATACTTTATATACCACAGGTGGTTTGATCCATAATAACATCACCTAGTAATTAGTAGTAGTAGTAACTAAGTACAGTATTTCTCTCTGAACTGCAGTATCACAAGTGGAAGCAGTACTGTACTTGATAAATGTACTTAGTTACTTTCCTC
This sequence comes from Helostoma temminkii, assembly GCA_900302695.1. Lineage (NCBI taxonomy): Eukaryota > Metazoa > Chordata > Actinopteri > Anabantiformes > Helostomatidae > Helostoma > Helostoma temminkii. The sequence continues at coordinate 50,409 of OMLM01000375.1, forward strand.
CATTGGAAGAAAACCCTGTGGTGTAATGGGTTCTGCATGTTGGTGTGTTTTTCCAAGGCCACGCAGAGTTCAGCCAGGGCGCACATACCCAGCATGCACCTCTGCAGTGTCCTATCACCGTGGTGACGTTTCTCACGTCGCGGTGACAAATATCACACACGCGTATAAACACAGAGCTGGCAGCAGAGCAGAACAGCAGCCAGAGTCATGTTCAGGTCTGTGTGAGGTCAGCTGTTCGCTCTGCATACGTACACGATGTGACACTGATGGTGCACGGAGGACTCATCGTGTTCGGGTCATCATATGATGGTTTGGATACTTCCCCAGATACCTAGAAACTAACCAGTGATCATTAATAAAATAAATTAATTAATTCTGTAGACTGACTGAAAATACACTTCAACTTCAGAGCAAATATGCAAAATTTAAATCCTAAAATTACATTTTGACACACGATGGTGGGGCCCCTTGAGGTGTTTGGCCCCTGGGTCTGCTTTGCCTACTTGGTAATCGAGCCTTGGATAGGTGATAGCATTGCATATCGTATCCTCAGATACCTGAGCTCCTCACCCGCTCAGACAACCTGACTTCAGACATCAAATATCATCCATCCCTCTCCACAGTTCAGGCACATTTCTCTTACAGCAGAAGGCACCATGTCATATTTTAATGATGAACAGGTCATGAAACTGTTATGTTTTGATTCAAATTAGGAAAAGATAAAGTAGGTGCTTATTCACGTGTAGACGACCTTCGTCATCATGGTGACAGTAATAAACATGCAGTTAGAGTTATAATTCAGTCGTGGTCAACAGAAACAAGCAGTGGTCTCCTCAACTTCCTCCCCACACTGACTTTATCACTCAACTCCAACTGCCAATGAAGATCATGTCACACATTTGAAAGCTGTGGAAGCAAATAAAGGCATGTTTGTTATGGTTTCTGCTTTTCTACAAGAACACGCTTTACTGATGCATTAGCAGACATGATGGCAACCTCCTGACAAAACAACAAAAGCCAGGCCGAAAAATGCAACCGAAATAAACAGTAGATACCGAAGAAGGTTCTAGTTTATTTGTGTGGGACATGCACAACTGTTCCAACCATGCAGATCAATGTGGACAAACAGTCTGAAACTGTCAGTTCTGTTGAATTTAGTGTTTCTACGTGGAGGAGTTGGGTTCTTCTTCTGCACTGATCCTCAGTACACTCAGTACAATCTTAACATTTTAATAGAAAAAACTATTTGGAGTCGAAATTAAATATATGACATAGTTCCCATATAATTTGTAATGCAGAGCAAAAGTCGTATAAATCTGGGCTTAATGAAAGTAGTCAGAGAGTAGTGAGTGTGGTCGCGGTGTTATTGCATTTACTCTAAGTAAAACATCTTACACTGCTGATTGGATTTTATTTTGTAAAGCTTTAACGTCATTAACCCGAGAGTCTTATGGCTGTTAAAGATTCTTGGAATTTCAGCAGAACAGAAACTAGTGTCACCTCATTGACCCTGACGCTGTAAATGGTGCATTTTGCAAAAATGCATCGCCAGATGCGCCTATTTTACTTTATTTGTTTTACTTGGCATATCAACACCATTTTCAAGAAATATAGAGTTTGAAGTCCGCACTGTTGATACAAGTTGAAAGCGAAGCTATACAGGCTCCGTCTGGTTACTACGTTGTCTTTGATTGGTTAAGCGATTTGGATGTGCTGCCACGTCCATCGACCCCCAGACCCCAATTAATCTGCTTTTTACAAGAGCACATGTACATAAAGGCTGCTAACATTCTACTATCAGCTGAGATGAATGGCAAAATGAATGGGGAATGATTATGCGTGTGATGGTGCCTCATAAATCTGACCAGCTAAAACTGAAACCAACACAAAGTGTCCTGCAGTCACTTTGTGCTGTCACTTTTCAGCAAGTATTTCTTTAATGCAGCAGGAGCTCTGGTCTGTCTGCATGTCTCTCTAAGTGGTCAGCTCACAGACACTGATACATTGGCAAAATAAAATAGAATCACACACATGTATATGTTGTCAAGACGCAGTCTCCTCTTTTACTATACTGTAAAATCTATGAACCATTCTTCCAAAATAAGCCAGAGGTACAGGTGAAATCAGATTCTGCTGCACGTATAGGTAGAGTTCCTGTAATCAGATTTCTTCAGAGCATGTGATTTCTCGAGAAACCTGGTTTCTCTGAGTAATCTGATCACAGTCCCCTACCCCAGTTTTGGAAACCAGGTTTTCCGTTTACATGACCATTAATAAATCAGTTTACTGGAGAAGGCTGACTGTAAGTTGGTTACTTAAGTGCATGTAAACACACTGATTGTTCGGATCTGATTCCCTGAACATGCCTATGTGTGCACAGTGCTTATTTGAAAATTAGTTGTGATTGTTAGAGGCCAGAGAGTGAATTATATTATTTAGCAACAGTCAACATGTATGTGCATGACTCACAGCTCCTCCAGGAAGTGCAGACTGGACAAACCTCCGCTGGACAACACAGTCAGATTATTCATGCTGAGGTCTCTGCAAACACAAAGAGAGAGAGAGAAGTGATGATTTTAAAAAAGGGACAAATAAATAAATCATGTTGTAGTGAAACTTAGTGTACTGCAGTTTTCAACAGTTTGTACTAGAACCGACAAACACAACACCCTTAGAAATATAAACACTGCATTAATGACTCATGAATTATTAAAGAGACAAAGTTCATAAAACGGCCACAGAGAGTGTGGTGTGTTCAGACACAGAGGCCATTCATCACACACTCAAACATTTCACATATAAAAACATTTAGTTTGACAAAGTATCTACTCAGGACAGACTCAGGTAGGACACACACACACACACACACACACACACACACACACACACACACACACACACACACACACACACACACACACAGACACACACACACACACAACCACACACACACAC
>OMLM01000379.1:0-24608 GCA_900302695.1 Helostoma temminkii
AAGACCATACTCTGATCTGGCTGACAGTAAATGATGGACTCTGTTCCACTGCTGAGATGAAACCAATCCTCTTTGGGGAGAATTCAACATCAGGATGTCTGCTACCTATCAGCCAACAGAATCTGACTCAGTGTGATCTCCTGAGGTCAGTAGTTGAGCACGGGTTCATGTTTTAACTGAATGCTTTTATATATGCACGAAAAGTAAAATATCATGTTTCTTCTCCTTCAGAGAGACTGTTACTTCTCTCCAGGCAGCTTTGATTACAGCTACATATGTTGCGAAGAATGGAAACCCAGATCCTCTAGTTGTGACAGACTGGGTGAACATAAGCTGTAAGAATATGGTGTAAAGATCCATTTGTCTTTGTGTAATGAGATTGTGCATTCACTAATAATATTAACTTTTGTTATACTTTTATTTTAATTCAAATGTTTCCTATCACACAAAAATTTCAGTTGTGACGCTGAACTCAAGCACAAGCATGAAAGACACTGCAAGTTCATGCTATGGGATCCCATCCCACCAGCATATCCATGTTTGGAGTCTTACCACTGGCATGGTGCAGGGCGAACCTCAAAGGGCTATCCATGCTTTGCAAGTCAGGTGTGTGTCAGATGTATACTCAGTCCAATATGCAGTACAGATTGTATTCTCTGGTCAGGAAGCGCTGTTAACTATTGTAAGTCCCCCTACGTCCTAATTCTCATCAGAGCAACAAAATGTTAACGGTCAGTGTGAATCAAGAATCTTATTTAGTTTTGGTCATTTCAGCTACACCCTGTCCACTTGGGCACTGGATTGTGGAGGAGGTGCTGTGTCTCCATGTATGGACCCAACAGAGACTCAGTTGTTCCCTATCACCTCCTCAGTCACCTTCACTGACATTCCCATCAATACAGAACCACCAAAAACCAGGTACTTCATAGAACAGTGAAACTGTTCTAACATAGAGACATTAATGTTATTAATTAATGTTTTTAATTAATGTTGTGTATTGGCTTCCCTACTGAGCTGTTGACATTTTTTTCCAGATTTCAGATCAATTTCACAGAGTATGACTGTAACAGGAATGATGTGTGTTGGCCTGAGCTTGTCTTTCCCATCACCAGATATTACACAGGTGGGAAGTTATCTAGTTCTAGGATATCAGTCTGGTATTTAATGTTTTATTTATGATGATTGAGAATGTGATAGGCTCCAGCAAGCACGCAACCCCTCAGGGGACTAAGCGGTTCAGAAAATGGATGGATGGATGATTGAGAATGATTAGGAGCTTATTCAATAAATTTTTTACTGCATTGATGTTTAGCAAAATGTCAATACTATTAAAATTAAAAACACAGAATAATGCAAAATATACTACTTAAGGGTGATGGTCACTTCTGACATTATTACTGACAATATATTATTACAATACAATATTACATTTCATAAATATTTTACCTTTATCCTCTCCAGGTGAACCATATTCTCAGTCGCTGGCTAAGGGCCTTATCTTGGTCTTCTTCTTTATCACTGCCTCAATTCTTGGGACTCCATGGAGACAAATCCGACAGGTGTGGAGCAGTGCTGCTCTCTAATACTAGAACCTAAGCCAATGAAAAACACAAAAATGTATAGTTTTTACATGTGTGTGGAAATGTAAATAGTTGTATTGGTGCACCAGTTTATAATAAAAAAAATATTTTACATAATATCTTACACTCATTCTACAGTTTGTTTCTTACAGAGAGGCACAATGATCATCTTCCACAAGCATCATCAGTGTTATGCATCATGGCTGCTACTTAATTCTAGACCCTTTTACTCTGTCTTTAATAAATTAATGGCCCTTTGTCTTCATCCACATAATTCACCGCTAAACAGGGGTTTTAGCTATTGTTCAAAAACAAAAATGTGCCTGCATTTGTCTCCTTCTTTCCTGTCACCTGTAGCTTCTGTTTTCACAACTTGGATTTTTAATTTTTGCTTTGGGTCATTGTAACAGGTTAATCCAGCCATGACAATTATTATTCTTATAGAGTAAAAGTGATATTTACAGCATAAACACTGCATGATTGATGAGAATGCTTCACAAAGACACCGCTTCCTTTAGCAAACATCATTACATTTAGAGAGAATACAGTGTTTTAAGCCTCCATTGGCCCCTGTGTGCTAGACATTTAACTAGGTTATTATTCTGCTTAATAAACAGCATATAAGCCCGTTGACAGAGATAGTGGGAAAAAAATTGAGGTATTGTTTTATGCAAAGGTTTGGGAATCTCAAATTTTGTTGATATTTTTTTAATTACTTTTATCCCAGACTTTCTTGCAGATCACTTCAAGGTCTGAAATATTTTAGGTTACTCACAGATCTACCAGCAAATTTTCAATTCTGGTAGGGTACCCAAACTTTTGCACATGCCACAGCTACTCTTTCCCTAGTTTGTAAATTCATGACTTGAAAAAATATCAGTATATTAACATTAATGAAGGCAGTTTTTCAAAGGTCTGAGTGTGCAGCCTCATATCCTCAAGCAGGGATCTTCTGGCTGTAACTCGCTCAACAACATCAGACTTTTGCTTGTCCCTGCATAAAGATTGGGGCTTGAAAAATCAGTACAACAGAAATACACTTTGAATAGCTTCTGCAAACATATTTCATAAATTTTAATCATATTTTTTTTTCCTAAGCTGCTCTGTAACTTATGTCATTTTAGTTTTATTGGTTTATTTTCTTGTTCTCATACGTATTTGTGGCATTTTATTCAGTTTTCTTCTTTTTTGTGTGAGTGTGAACTGTTTGAAAAGGTGTATTCTTATTCTTTTTATTGTTACTTACCTTCTGGTTAGTTTCTTGTTTTTTGCACTCGGATTCCAAATTTCATTTTCAAGGGAGCTGAAAAAAGTTTAAAATACAATCACACATTTCCCTTAAGCAGCTGTTGTTAATAATTATATCATAAAGATGAGTAAAAATTGTATTACATTCGCCTGCAAACAGAGTGGAGGGCTGAAAAGCAAAAATCGTGTTTAACCGTCAGGTGCGTTGTGCGCAGACTCCAGGAGGAGGAAGTTGAAGCGTGAAGTGACGTGGAGCAGTATGAGTATGAGAAGTGGATGACTACTAAAACTTCGTAAACAATGAGAAGAGTTATGTCCAAATCCTTTTAGACTCAACGGAATTAATATATTTTGCCTCACACTCCAGGTTCAACTTTGACGAAACAATTTTTTGGTCGTAGAAACGAGTCGTCGCTCGCCGCTTAGCACATTAGCAAACAGGAACAGCCTCTGCTGCGGTAACACTAGTTACAGCTAACATCTGAAGTCCGCAGTATGCATGTCAAACAATGTATTATCACCGGAGCTAAACATGAAGGAGACTAAGAAGGACTTGACTGACCGGTGTTGATATTTAATTCACAGAAACCGCACTTGTTGGTTTGCTAATATTAGCCCGTCGATCGAGCAGGGGAAGATAAGAGTGAACTGTCAAAATGTGCTCCCTGTTCCGAGGCGAAGAGATGTGTCTGGCCCAACTGTTTCTGCAGTCTGGGTCAGCGTACGACTGCATCAGTGAACTGGGAGAACTGGGGCTTGTGGAGTTCAGAGACGTAAGTGTGGTGAAACACAGCAAGTTACGCTCTCAGTTTGGAAATAGATGAGTTTGCAAACATCAACCGTGTGATAAAATCTAACTTCAGAGTTTTCTGTTTATTTATCATACACAAATAATCACCAGAGCTTCTACAAGACGTCACAGGCCTTTACCTTAACTTTATATCGAAAAAGACGTGGGGAGTCTTTAAGACTGATAGAAGGAAGTCATTTCTATCTCAAAGGTCACAGCTGTTGCATGTGTATGTGTATATGCCAGTGTACAGGCCCTTACTGTGTGGGTTATTAAAGCTTTCTGTATGTGTCACGCTGTCTCAGGTATGAGGCTTGTGTATCATTCAGTTGTTGACTGAAAATATGAATTTCTTATCGGTTTCAGCTCAATCCCAGTGTCAACGCATTTCAGCGAAAACATGTAAATGAAATCAAGAAATGTGAAGAGATGGAGAGGATTCTTGGTAAGTATATGTGGATTTTTAATGTACAGTTTGAACCATACCACTGTATTGTAGCTGTAGTCAAGCCTTAGGCCGGACAAAGATGCGCAAAGAGGCAGTACATGAAGCCACAGAAGGTCATCTCACTAAACTCAATTGACTGACCCTGCAGTCATGAGAAACATCAGCTGGTTGTACTTGGTTAAATGATTAACTAAACACTTTATTATTAGATTAGAATAAGATAACCCGTTGAACTTTACTTCAAATCCAGTGTTATTCAGAGACTGGTTTTAATGTTTTTTGTTTTAGAAAAGATTGTACTTTATTTTTTACAGGATATCTTCTGAGAGAGATCAAGAAAGCAGACATTTCACTTCCAGACTTAGACGTCAACCCTGTGGCTCCTTTACCTAAACACGTCATAGCTATAATGGTTAGTTAATGGCTTTTGTATTATGTTTTGTCAGTTTTGAATATGTGATGAGCATATTCTTGGATAGTATAAGTCAAATATTAGTAATAACTACAATCTAAACCAGTACAGTGGAATGTTTGCTTTGTTCTGTTTTAGTTGGTAAATAATTGGCATATTGTTTTCTAAAAACAATAACTACTATTATTTTTATTATTATTATTATTATTATTATTGCTGCTACTGTTGCTGTTACTTGCTTATGATCACTGGGTTTCTGTGTGTGTTTATAGGAGCAGCTGCAGAGACTAGAAGTGGAGTTGGGTGAAGTCACCGGGAATAAAGAGAAGCTGCAGAAGAATCTGCTGGAGCTGAAGGAGTACACACATATGCTGCGTATCACTCGCAACTTTGTACAGAGATCTGCTGAAGTTAGTCTCTTATTCTCTAGTGTAGTCTTTACATCTACATTTTTAATGTGGATTAAAGAAACACTTCTTTATGCAGAATATCAACCCACTCTTTGGTGTGATTTAGATTTTCTCCTTTACCATTTTTATGCATTTTTGTCTTTACTTTTAGCGAGAGTCCTTACAAGTACAGTATGAGGAGTTTCCTTTCCTAGAAAAAGACCTTAAGATGGACTACAGCAGCATGCAGAGGCTAGGAGCCAAACTCGGGTGAGTGATGAGATTCTGCCAGCTGTATTTGCACTTGTTAATGTTTGGACATTTAGATTAATTTATTCTAAAAGTGGCAGTAGGGTCTGTCATGGTTTAGTTTTCACAGTTGTTGTGACATATTATCCTCAATAATGTCAAGAGAAAAAAAGTAAAAGTTTGACTAGCTGCTCCTACATGTTTAAGGAAAATCTAAAGACAAGTACATCTGCACGGGTCAGTAAACGTGTTCACAAATGCAAACACGCACAGTCTCCATCATCCATGTTGTTCTTCTCATTCTCTTGCAGTTTCATCTCTGGGGTTATTCAGAGAGTGAAGATTGAGGCCTTTGAGCGGATGCTGTGGAGAGTGTGTAAAGGCTACACCATCATCAGCTATGCTGAAGTGGAAGAGTATCTGGAAGATCCTGACACAGTAGGTTTATCATAGCAAAACACTTCTATGTTAAGGTTTGAATGTCTTTTTTATGTCTTTCCTGCATTACAGTGTGAGATTCAAATCTCAGAAAATTAGAAAACATTTGCTTGAATTACTGTATTTCACTTTTTAATATGGTGCCTTGTCTACCAACAAGATTAGTCATCATGTTAAACAATAGACAAAACAAAGACACAGTGTTGTAGAGGATAGTAAAGGAAAGTCCTAAAAAAAGCAACTAATGAAATAATCCACTTAAATAATAGTACCAAATTTGAACAGTGGAGAAGCTGTTGTGACGTTTTCTTATAAACTACGAGTGCTGTGATCTTACAGTACCTATTCATATTGAGTGACAACTCTAATCCACTTATCCATTTCCTCTGCCTGAACAGAAGGCAGACATGCAGAGCTGTGACTGATCACTAGTGGAATGTCAGGACATGCTTTCCCTGAAAAAGTCCAGGCAAAGTTATAGCGTGTTGCTGAGCAGCATGAAAAGAGTAAACAAAGTTTCAGTCTCAAGAACTTTTCTAGTTTTTTTTTTTGGTCATGAACAGCTTGATGTTAAAAACTGATATAAACACACATTTTGGTTTTATTGATCTGAATTAAATGTGCAGTTTTCACTGCGCACCTTTTATCAGTGGAGCATCTGAGTACAACATATTTATTCCTTTTCAAACCACAGGGTGAGCCTACCAAAAGTGTGGTGTTCCTTATTTCTTACTGGGGAGACCAAATCGGGCAGAAAGTGAAGAAAATCTGTGACTGGTAATTATTCCACAATCTTTTATCCTATAGATCATCAATTAACGGCAGAAAAAAATAACAGATTATGTCTGTATTTTTTTCTCCCTTTTGCATGAGTTGTGAATAACATTGTTTTCTCCTTCATAGCTACCATTGCCACTTGTATCCTTATCCCAGTAGCAATGAGGAGAGGGTTGATGTTGTGGAAGGACTAAGAACTCGCATTCAGGACCTGCACACAGTATGTCTTACTCTTTATTTTTTGAAGTATCTAATTATGATTTTAGTGGTGGACCAATAGTTACTCTATTTGTCATTCACTAAAGATTTACTTTAAAAAGTGAATGTAAAATATGATCTTTCTTAGTGATATGTTTTAAAATAGGGACAGAATTTAATTCCTTAGTGCCTCTTGTTGCATCTAGTACAGTAATCACATGAACAAAAACATTAGATGGCTGATTTCTTTTCCCCTCTTCTACAAGATTAACCTTCATGTGAGGCAGTCTTGGCAGTTATAGGCACAGTTGAGTTTCTGTCTGGGGCATTGCACCATGAATCATTTGGTAGCTTTAATAACTGTTTTGCTCACTCCCTGTAGCACATGATCCACATGCAGCCTCAGTTGAAAGTTGAACATTTATCATCTCTTTGCTGTTTTCATTCTCTGCTCTCTCCACACTGCATCTATGTTCTGCCTCATTTCTCTGTTTCTCTCAATATCACACACAAAAAATACTCACAAAGGCCTCTTGTTTTAAATGTAAATGATTTTTACAGATTCCCAAACATTTTTAAACTTTATCCTTTTTTGAAAGTCGTCATTGTTTTTTTAAATTGGGATTTCTTATACTGTTTCTTTACTATAATGTGTACAGGTACTTCATAGGACTGAGGATTACCTGAGACAGGTCCTGATTAAGGCTTCAGAATCTGTCTACACCTGGGTCATCCAGGTCAAGAAGATGAAGGCCATCTACTACATTCTTAACCAGTGCAGTTTTGATGTTACTAACAAGTGTCTGATTGCTGAAGTGTGGTGTCCTGTCAATGACATTCCCACCCTGCGAAGGGCGCTGGAACAAGGATCGGTGAGGAAACTCTTAACAGAGTTGGCTGAATTTGGTTATTGTTATCTTAAAAGAAAGCACTGTACTGAAAGCATTGTGTAGTAGAAACATATATTTTACATAACTTTGGCAAGGTTACTGACCACTGTTAATTTTCTTTTCCAGCTGAGAAAGACTGTATGTGATATAAAAAAATACAATTACAATGCAAAGATTTATTTATCATATTGCCACAGCTGGTTCTCCATTAATACAAAAACTGCTGAACCACAGCAGGGATATTATCTTCACTGTCTTGTTCAGTTGAGTTGTATGTACTATGTCCCGTGTCGGTTTTTTACCATGATGTCTAATCAAAAGTTAGACATTATGGTGCTGTGGTTTATAGTCACTTCTTGAAATTTTGATTTGACATTTGATATTTCAGAGAAAAAGTGGGGCAACAGTGTCTTCCTTTGTGAACCGTATCCCCACCACCGAAACTCCCCCGACCTTGATAAGAACCAACAAATTTACCTCTGGCTTCCAGAATATTGTGAATGCCTATGGAGTGGGCTGTTACAGGGAGGTCAACCCTAGTGAGTGCTTAATATATGTTTGCTTCCTTTCCCTGTTTGTATGCATAAACACTCATCAAATGAAGTTTGAAAAACCTAATGCATGGACGAACTGAAATGTAAAACCAGTAATATATTTATCAGTTTAAAAGGTAAAAATGAAAGATCATTTTATTGCTAATGTGTAGTATGACCAAGTTCTAATTCAAAAACTCAGTCATATTTTATGGAAAGACATTTCTAGTCACTGTATAATGTGCATAGCAATGTGCATAATTTACATTCAGTGAGTTTAGAGTTAGATTTTTAGGTACAGTATACTATATTTTTTCAGTTTCAACTTGTTTAATCTTTGTGACTTATTATGTTGTGCACAGTTTTGTGTCTTGTGTCGTGTTATTAGTAGTAACAGTAGTAGCAGTATTTTAATAATTAATAGTTCTAGTTTATTAAAATTTTACTAGTACAACAGTATGGAAATAATATTTGACTTTTTTCTCTCTCCCTCTTATTTTTAGCTCCTTTCACAATCATTACTTTCCCGTTCCTGTTTGCTGTGATGTTCGGTGACCTGGGTCATGGAATTATCATGGCTGTGTTTGCTGTATGGATGGTGGTGTTCCAGAAAAACCGCAAACTTAAAAACACAGACAATGAGGTAGCTCTAAAGCAATTTTTTAAAAACCAGATTGTCATTTGAAAGCTATGTTAAGTAACCTTGTTAATGCTGGTGTATGGCACACAGTTAGTCTGACGTGTAATGGTGATTTGACCTGCAGATCTGGAACACATTCTTTGAAGGCCGTTACATCATCCTGTTGATGGGCCTGTTCTCCATCTACACTGGCCTCATATACAATGACTGTTTCTCAAAGTCCCTGAACATCTTTGGTTCTGGGTGGAGTGTGAAGGCCATGTTCAATGCGAGCGTGTGGAAGTGAGTATTTCATCACAGCAAAGACATCTGAGCAGGGCCAGAAGTGCATCATAAGTATTACTTTGTAATGATCACCATATTATAAATATTTGAAGATGTGTCATTATAGCCTTCAGTAAACACACTGATGTTTGTTTTTTTTAAATTTGTGCCTCAAAGGGACGACGATATCAAGCGGAATAGATCACTTTCTCTGGATCCAAATATTATGGGAGTTTTCACTGGACCATACCCTCTGGGAATTGACCCTGTGAGTAGAAAATAATGAAGACTAGTCAGCATTGATGGCATGATATGTAATGCCTCATACATATATTTTAGCATTGTTTCTCATCATTGTTTTTACAAAGCCTTCAGCATACTCACAATAAAACAAGATCTGATGGGCTTCCTGGTTACTATAGCGAGGATTTGATTAGTTCGATTTTTGCCTTCATAAATTTTAGAAATGGCACTGCAGACTCTCACCACACAAAAAAATTCCAAATTAGCAATAATGCTAGAGCACTTTATGTACTACTAGAAGTTGAGGTAAAGAGCTACTGATTTCCAAAGTCAGGGTATTTTCTTCTATTAGCATTTTACAGTAAGATCAATATATATGAAAAGATGTGTAATGTGTAACCAGTGTTGGGAAGTTCTGAACTACATGTAATTAAACTGGCAGTTTAACTACATTTTCAGTAGCTTGCTGGTAGTTCAGCTACATTCATTTTTGCATAGTGACTCAAGTACCTTGTTTTTAATTAACTACTGAAACAGAGATGAAATAGTTTTGTGTAGGAAAGTTTAGGTCTCAGGTATTCTAGGAAGCTGGATTGTCAGCTCACCTGTTACAGTTTTTCATGTTTTGAATCTGAATCTGAATTTGTAAAACTGAACTTGAACAGATTATTCCTCTCTCCAAGGGGAAGCTACTTTGAAATAATTTTGCAGATAACTATTTACTTCACATTGGAATAAGATGCTATAGTTGCTACAGCAAAGCTAGCACAGAGAAAATCAAGCATGATTCCTGGTGCTGGTGCAGTAAATTGGATCAGTGGATCACTATTAACAACAATATTTCTGCCTAATTAAGATTTGTGTTCTTCACACAGAAACATGCTTTATCTAGTAGAAACAAATAATATTGAAACCAGGCATTATTATTAAGTTATTCAGTCACTTGGCTAAAACTAATTATATTGGATTGTATAATTAAGTGTATGTCATTTTTCTCTTGCAAAGATTTGGAACTTTGCAACCAACCGCCTTACATTTTTGAACTCCTACAAAATGAAAATGTCTGTGATACTGGGCGTCATACACATGAGCTTTGGGGTCATCCTGAGTGTTTATAATCACTTGTAAGTACCAATTTGTTGCTTCAATATAGAAATGCCTTTAATCTTAGATGTTTATAGTTTAATTAGCTTTTCTTGTTTTCGTCAACAAAAATAGGCACTTCAAGAAGAAATACAACCTGTATTTAGTATTTATTCCGGAGCTCCTGTTCCTGCTGTGTCTGTTTGGCTACCTGGTGTTCATGATTTTCTACAAGTGGTTGTTTTTCTCTGCTGAGCACTCCAAAGAGGCCCCAAGCATCCTCATCCACTTCATAAACATGTTCCTCATGCAGGGTGACAAAGTGCATTCCCTCTATCCAGGACAGGTGAGGGACTAATATAAACCTCCATTCCTCCTCTGGTGTAACACATGAACAGATTCAATTTGTTTAAAAGACACCACAGATTTTACTAAGAGAGATCATAATAATATAATGTAATGTTTTTTGTGTATTTATGCAGGCTGGCCTACAAGTATTTCTGGTGGTTATTGCTGTTCTCTCAGTGCCTGTCTTACTACTAGGGAAACCCGTCTACCTTTACTGGCTTAAAAATGGAAGCCATCGCCTAGGAATGTACAGGGTGAGGTTTGAAATACATGTCTGCCTGTGGACGTGTGCACAGATGTGTGAGGACCAGTTTACAGTCAATGTAATTAGTTTCACTGTGTAATTTCAGGGATATGAGCGTGTGAGGCGTAGCAGTGACGAGGAGCTCTACCTGCTGAGGGCTCATGACATGGAGGAGGGCAGCAGCCACAGCGATTTCTCTACTAGTGGAGAACACCAAACAGAGGAGGTCAGCACAGACGGATAGTTAACTATTAATGTTACATTTCTCCATAACTAACTTTTATTTTTTTTTTTTACGATTTGTATAAGTAATGCTGACTTTATTTTGTTGCAATAGTTAAACTTGGCAGATGAGTTCCTGCATCAGGCTATCCACACTATAGAGTATTGCCTGGGTTGCATCTCCAACACAGCCTCCTACCTAAGACTCTGGGCTTTGAGCTTGGCACATGCCCGTGAGTACAATGCTTGCTGTACAAAACAAGCATAGTTGGTCCCCCTGTCTTGTCATGTTCATTTTATTTGTATAACACTTTTCATACGTGATAGCAATTCATGCTGCTTCATGTCAAAATAAAAACAATGAAACCAGCACCAAAGCCATTCAAAACATTATGCAAGTTTGGTCATAACAGAGACATAAAATAAAATGTAGACCAATGACAGGCCTGAGATCAGACTTAATATTAATAATTGACATGTTTTGTTTCTGCTTCCACAGAGCTTTCAGAGGTGCTGTGGACCATGGTGATGCGAGTAGGACTTCGAATGAACAATGGCCTTGGAGTTTTATTCCTGGTACCTGTGTTTGGTTTGTTTGCCATTTTAACTGTGTTCATCCTTCTGGTAATGGAGGGTCTCTCTGCATTCCTTCATGCCCTCCGGCTACACTGGTAAGATAACTTTAGTTGATAAATTGTGTGTTATTGATGAGACCAAAGTGCTTTGAATTATTTCAGTAACTTATAATCATTGCAACTGTTTTTCTTTTGCAGGGTGGAGTTTCAGAATAAATTCTACAGTGGGACTGGAATCAAGTTTTCCCCCTTTTCCTTCTTGCTTCTGCCCTCCAGCTTTGATCGTAATGATTTACCGTGAAAGGACTCTGGTACAACCTTTAGGTGGTTAAGAGAGCCAAAACAGCCAGCACAGTTACGTGCTGACAATAGGATATTGCAGACATCTCTTAACAATTTGTCACATAAAGAAATTGAATGAGCTTTGGTTTTGGACTGAAACTCACTTCCTTCCCAACAGTTTCAAGAACCCAGACACTACAGAGAACTGTAGAGAAAATGTCTTATTGCAAATTTATAAAACATTCTATTTTGTACCAGGATCATTGTGGCTCAAATTTAAATGTATCTCATATTCATTAAAACTATCAATTATCTTATTAGTAACAGTTGTAGAGGACACCACCACAAAGATACGTTATTTTAATATAACTTAGAAGTAATAAGAAATTGCTTAGCCTAAGATTTAGCTAGGATAAATTTGTTGCTGGTTTTGGTGTTTTAATAAGGTATTGTCTTCATTTAATCATTAGTTTCCCTTCATTTCCTCACTTTTTCACAGAATTTCAGTTTTGCCTAATCTGGTTTCAATATAGTGGGTGATGAGCCACCTTTCAGTTTTGCAGTTTTTACTCAACTTGTTATTGCACTGACTGCCTTACATAAGTACAACCAAATTAGAGTATACTGTATTGTTTCACCTGTATGTTGTTACTTTGTGGTACCAAAACACTGCAAAGGACCTTTGCCTTTTTTGTATTGATAAGTGCTTGGACAGGTGTGTGATGAGATGTATATACTTTCAGAGAACTATTTTTAATTTATTGTCGTTTGTTGCTTTAGAATTAAAGATGAATGTTAATGGAATATGAATTTTACTTTTATGCATTCACATAATGTTGCCTCTGCATTGGCCACTTAATGTACAATTTAACATTCCATGCATTAATTTGTTGACTCAGCTCTGCTTGTATTCAAACTCAGCACAGTGTCAATGCTGGAAGTACTATAAGCTATTTTTGTCAGTTTGGTAGTATTATAAAGAATTGGTGTTGGGATTTTTTTTTAATGAAAGGAGACATATTTGTCATTTTCATTACTTCATGGAGGAGCAACTGGCAGCACAATACACAATATACTGTTACTGCCACACACTTAGTCAGATATTGTGTTTTAATAATAGAAAAACATGGTGTTAAATCTTCAGGATAAAGTGGCAGTCACTATTTTATTAGGCTGATTGATGTTTGATTCGCAAGCTTTTGCCTTAATTAACATTGAACTGTGATTTATGGATTGCGTGAATGCGTGCATAATTGTTTTCTATTTGAACTCTAATCTTGACATTTATTTTAATATTAAGAACTGTATTTTTACATTAACACTCCATGCTATTCTTTCAAGAAAAACCCTCTGTTCCTTATCATCTTTATAATAAATTGAATTTGTTTCCGATGGGGGGGCTTTTTCCCTTCAGAGCCCATAACTGTTTTTATGAGTTTAGACAAGCTTCTCAGTCTCCATCATGCAGTATCATCTTACATTAAAAAAATGTAAATATGTTCAACCTTTAATACCTTCCAAAGATGATTTTGTGTTTCTTTTTTGTTTTTTTATATCATTTCACATGTACACACACATTCACTACACATGAAAACCTTGGGGTAATATAAAGAAGACTTCCTAGAAAAGATACATTTTACATAATTTTTATTAAGTAAGTTATCTGAAGCTTCTGTTTGCCTATTTCTGCTTCATTAAATGATTATTGATGTCAGCCATCAGATTAAATGATCTGTCACTTCATTGATTAGAACTGTTTCGAATAAGTTTTTTTTTGTTGTTGTTAGTTTTATTTATCACCAACGATGATGTGTAATCGCATTTAGTTTAATTTTATTCCGTTGATGAAGTTACTGGCTTATTAACCAATGCGCAGTCATAGAGTATTATTATTAGAGTATTATTACAGTATAGCGAAGTGAGACACTATATGAAACACATTTCCCACAATCCCTTTCGCACCTGCCCTCAAACGCGAGACGTTTGATGGTTGCCAAGGCAACGAGCACCCTAAGCGTTACAACACTGCTAACGCTAGTTATTAAAGCTAAGTTTCAAATTACGACATACTTATCAGAAAGACAGTCAAAGTTCATAAATGTCAGTGTTAAACAGTGACAACTGACAAATATGGTCCACGACGATTTGCGAGTGGAGTGGATCCGACAGGCGGTATCTGCCGGTTTTATTTTATCTGACAGTCCCAACTGTTTCGACGAACTTCTCAGTCGGAGAGATGGAGAAGAAGAGCAGAAAATCCTCCGCTTTTTGAATGTTGTCACTGAGAAAGACTCACCATCATGTCTTCTGTTTTTCAAAACCATTAGCGAGGAAGAAATTGAAGTTGAAATTCCAGATGGTAAGTTGGCCGAGGTGAGGTGTAGTTAGGTTAGCTTAGGTTAACATTAAAGGGGCCCTACACACGTAAATGTTAAAATGAACGCTAGTATAACAATATCATAAAAACGTTAAGTATTAATAATCATGTGTTCAATTGATGTCTTACAAAAGTTGTAGTAATTTACTGTGTTACTTTTATAACCTCATAAGTGAGAGAAGATAGAGTCTCTTCCGAGCTTGATGACATGTCCGGTCCCCACAGTGGAACAGAGCAAACCTCATACTCAGGGAAGACAAAGGAGCAAAGTACCAGCTATGTGAGATCAGACTTTATTTTTAATTTGAACCACGTTAATTGCTTTCTGACTGTGCATGTGAAATTATTTATCTGTGTATAATTGATGTAGATGATGAAATATCAAATACTTAATCCGTTTCTGCTTTTCAGAGGACAGATGTCCAAATGGTTTCTCACACTGAGCTTCATGTGGCAGTAAACGAATACCCAGAGAAATTTCTGAATTCTTGTGTTCTCTACTTTCTGAGGAGCACAAAGGGTGAGATTGTACTTCAGTATCATTACAATAAAGCATGTTCAGGCCTCTAGTACACATACAAAGCATTAACCAATACATTGCCATTTGTGTTTAAATAGACCCCATTATTGAACCACTGGACATAAATGAGGCCAATGTCCTGATGCCCAGGCTGTTTGACATTGGCTTGCACAGTGGAGATTCTCTTGGTGTGCTGCAGAACAAGCTTCCCAATGTAAATTTCAAAACAATTCACAACCAGTCTGACAGAAACATTATTGCATCTATCTCTAACCAGCTAAGATATCAAACATGAATGAATAAGGGGAACTGGAGGTATATTTTCATTGTGTGTCTTATCAGGTGTATATTCCCCTGCTTACTGCCCACCAAATGAAGGTAACTGATGGAGGTTTTCAAAGCAGAGCTGTTTCTCCTCTGGAGAGTCTGGAGTCCCGTGAAACGGATGAAGAGGAGAGTCCAAAAATGTTGAGTGAGCAATTCACTGTTCGTGATGAGTTGCTCAACAGGACTTACAAATTTTTGGGCCTGATCAACACAACCCTCCAGCAACTTCAGATTCAAGGTTATTTTATTTGATGCTATATACTGTACCTTTACTTCAGTTAACTCACCAGTAAACAAGATAAAATTGTATTGGCCTCTGCAGAATGACCAACATCACCTGGGTATTCCTCATGTCTCCACTCAATTTCTAAGGATATTTTGAGCTGTTTCTGCTACAAGCTGCCTTTTCTTTCTGCAAAATATTATGAAGCATAAACTTTCACTGCATCAGTTCAGTTTTTGCTGTGTAAAGTAGTAAATAGAGATAAAAACAAGCCTTAAATGCTTATTTTAAATCTCATCTCATTTTATAATAAACAGCGAAATCTAAAAAACACTGTCATTGTTGCAGAGGATGTTATTCTGCACATCCCTGAGCTAGATCTGGAGCCAGAGGTGGATGTGCTACTTTCTAATCCAAAAATGGTAGAGGAGTTGGAGCAATGTGTGATGAACTGGCAGACTCAGATTACCGTTGTTATTGAGGAACAACAAAACAAAACCCCACAGGTTTGTGATTTTCCTTACACTAAGGTTTATACCACCAGGCAGATCTTGTAGTATCACAGTTGCAGAACTGAAGGATTTCAAAACTAGCTTTCTCGTGTACAGTTGTTGCTGAATTGTCTGTATTGTTACCAAAATCTTATCCATGTTGGCTCAGAATAAAATTATTTAATAAAATAAAGCATAGAATATGTTGTCTATATGATATGTACATATGAAAGACATCATTTTCCATTTTCCTACAGGCTCCTGGGCCTATGGCTGAGTTAAGTTTTTGGAAGGAGCGTGCATATATCCTTAATGCTATGAGTGAGCAGCTGAAACAACCTGTGGTAAAGAAGATCTTGGAGGTGTTGACCAAAGCAGATGCAAGCATCATTCAGACCCTGGAAGCAACAGTTGATGAATTTAATAAATACTGTTCAGTGTCAGATGATAATGCATGTTATCTCAGCACACTGGAACGATACTTCATGGTGAGCTGCACTTTTTAAGTCTGTGTTACTACTTAAATACCATTACATTGACTTCCTTTCTTCTTTGTTAACTATGACCAGTGAACCTGCGAATAACTAGTAGTTGTTTATTTTATTTTATTTTTTTATTTTACTTCTTCTTCCCTTTTATCAAATAGAATCTGGCTACTGGAGCAAATTTTGGTGTGATCCTGGAGACCATACCTCCTATGATGACCAGTTTGCAAGTTGTGTGGATTATCTCTTGCCACTACAACACAAATGAGCATATGGTCCCTCTAATGGAGCGCATTGCCTGGCAGCTGTGTGAACGTGTGTCTCAAGTAATTGATGTCCACACAATATTCAAGTATGAATACATTTAATTTTTACATAGGAGGTTCAAATCTTAGAGAGTTTAATTGTTATATTTGATAATGTCAGTAGTGTGATCGATCAGAATCCTTCATTCACATAGGCTGTGTTGTAGTTTCAGTCTAATTGAACAACGTGCTGTCCCTTGTACAGAGATAACAGGGAAGTGGCCAAATCCAAGGTGCATGAAGCTAAACAGGTTCTGGACGAGTGGAGGTCATCTTACTTTAAAGTGCGTGCTGAAATTGAAGAAACAGGAAGGGATCCACGCTGGGAATTTGACCGCAAGAGGCTGTTTGAGACGAGTGATTACATGGCCTCAGTCTGCCAGGACTTGCACAATGTTTTGCAGGTCAGTGTATATGTGCTTGATAAATACTGACCTCTCACTCAATATGTGAATATATAAAAAGCTTGTGTATTTGTGTCACGCAGATTTTGGACGAGTTCTATAACATATTTGGTCCAGAGCTAAAAGGTGTGACAGGTGACCCAAAAAGCATTGATGAGGCTCTGTGCAGAGTAGATGGTCTGATTCTGCCTATAGAGGAAGTCTGTTTTAATCCTTTCAACATCTGTAAGATGAGCAGCTGGAAAATGGTCATGCAAGACTTCAACGCTACAGTTCAAGTGAGTTTAAGACATCAGGCAATTAAGGTGTGACAGTATGAGTTCTGGACCAATATTAAGCATTGTAGTGTGACCGTAATTGTCATTTTGCACCAAGAATTTACGTAGTTTTCCAAACTTAATTAATGTGTTGCTCTTGTCTGCCCAGGCTCTTGAAGGAGAGGCCATCAACTTAATTGATCTGTCTTTTAAGTTACTCCGCTCTTCAGCTTCTGCATTTAAAATGCTCCTGAAATTCAAACACATCTGCACCAGAAAGGCCATCAACATGCATTTGATGAAGAAGTTTAATGAGATCATGGCTCAGTTTTGCAAAGAGGTACTGTATTTGAAAGCAACTGCTGGCTGATATTTGACTTTGCAGTTAAATTAAGTTAAAGGCATTTTCGGTTTGTGACACCTATACAAAACTTCAGTCAAACCAAGAGTGATTGCAACTTTGTTGCATGAAGGTTTGGTTTAATCATCCAAAGCTGGAAGTTACATTGCGGTCAACCCCGCCTTTTAACATTGGTTAGAAACTAAAATAATAAGGACTACTTCATGTTGTGCTACTTTACCAGTTTATTAGGAATTTTTAATAGAGTGAGTACATTTATAGAATACTTAAATCTTGGTTTTGTTATAGGTGGACAATGTAACTGAACTCTTTGAATCAGCGAAGGACAAACCACCTCTAAATAAGAATGAGCCTCCTGTGGCAGGATCCATCAGATGGGTTCGATCTCTTCTTCACAGAATGAAACATACCATCCTTCCCTTTCTGGATGTGCCAGAGATATTAGACAGTGAAACATCCCAAGTGGTGAGATACTTCACTGTTGCACAGTTGTATGGGCCAGTGTGAATATTAAAACCTTTGCATGATTTTTGATGCATCCTTTCCAGGCCAAAGATAAGTACATGGAAATTTCAATACGGATCAGGGAATATGAAATGAAGAAGTATCAGGACTGGCTGGCTGAGAGAGTACGCAACTTGCCAGTGCTAATGAAAAAACCCCTGTTGGTCACTAACGAAACCCAAATTCAGACAGAACTGGTATGTATGTCCTGCTATTTACTTGCTTGTGGCATTTGTAAAAATATAAACACTGTAATTATTCTTCTTATTCTTTTACCATTCTTTGTTTTGACAATTCTCTTTTTAAGGATGTTCCACCAGCTGAAAGCAGCCTAAAGAGGGGTGTGCGGTACATTGTGAACTTTGATCCAGAGATAAAAGAAATCATTTCTGAGGCAATCAAGCTTGTGTCTTTGGGCTACTCTGTGCCTCCTCTGGTTCAAACTGTTGCTCTGCAGGAGCACAGATTCATTAGGTAATGGTACTCACCAGTCACAAAGTACATTGATTAATGTAATATTTGGCTTGATCCTTTTTTTAACCTTGCTTTTAGATATGTTCGTGACCTGAACAATCTTGTCAACTGCTACCACTCTGTAATAGACAGCCTGAGTGAAGCACAATTCATTATGCTGGATCACCACATCAAAGTAGTCAACGAAGATATGCATTTTGGATGCAAAAGACTCAACTGGAAGTCCTTGGGTATGGTACATATAGAGGCTAAAATTTCTGTTTATTGTGATTTTGCTATGCACGCCACAGGGTTGTGAGATTTACAGCATAGCGTAACAAATATTTGCTTTTAGGTATCCCCGATTTCATCAACCGAAGCCTTCAGGTTGTCTCTAAGTTTGAGACAGTTGTCAATCAGATTCAGAAGAATGAGAGGGATATCGATTCCAGATTGCAATCCATAGCAGTGGCCAACTTACTGAAAGTTCCAGTCCCAGACAAATCAAATGACCTACCAGGTAGAATTAATCATATATTGTTTATTGGATATAGTAGTTATGCTTCAATTGAGAAATTCCAGCTTATTTTCATGGACTTAATCGTTTTTTCAAGGTGTCAAAGAGTTCTGTGAACACATTGAGCGGGAGCAGGCCAAGACTGTGAATTTGCTGATTAGAAAGTATGCTGACATTGGACCCCTCATCACTAAGACAGAACACTGGATTATGGAAACCAGCAGTGGCAAAGCCAAAAGTATGGCAGACTATTATATGTACTGGGAACACAAGGTCCTAGACTCTCTTATAAAGATGGTTCTGAGGTAATTATAGCACAACCTCCATATAGTGATAATTACAGTTCCATATCTGTGTGAACCATCATATCATCTCTCTTATTGACTTTCATATATAGGAGTATTCAGGCCTTCGACATGGCACTAATGGGAAACACTCCACTTTTCCAAATTGATGCCATCCTATCTGCCCCTAAGATTGTGTTGCAGCCCCAGTGCAATGAAATCTATCGGCTGATCGTGAAGTGTATTAGAGCCTGTGTAGAGAGCACCAAGGTGAGATCATTTTACGTATCTCTTTATTTTCGATAATATTATGTAAAACTGATGATGCCCATGTTTTTGCTTTTCAGCTGTTTGTGCGTTGGATGCGTGGGACATGCATTGAGTGTCCTCCACAACGCGTGAGTGTCAAAGATGAGCTTGTGACTGTGACATTTAGTTTCTGTAGTGACATATGGCAGCATCCTCAGATAAACGAGAGTGCCACGATAGTGTCCCAGAACATCAAGCAGCTCCTTCAATCAGTGGATCGTTACCTTAACCACTGGAAACGATACCGCCCTCTTTGGGAAAGGAACAAAACTATCATAAATGAACAGTTTGCGGCAAGAAAACCATCCTGCGTCATGTACGATGATAAGCTGCAGTTTCTTACTCGTATCCATCACGAGCTAATGCTGGAGCCTCATTTTAAGAATGATCACATCATTCGTTTAAATCTGGAGCCACTGGTTCACACAGTACAGGAGATTGCCGAGTCCTGGATCAGTTCACTGGGAAGTCTGCTCAACAAGCCAGTCAAAGAGGATCTTTTCAACTTGAGAGATGAACTCATGGTACTAATGAATCATTCTGCTCTTGTTTTTATAGTAAATATTCTTTGAGTTACGTATAATTTATCTTTGTGTATATTTTGTACAACAGCTACTCTCTACAAAGCTGCAACAGAGCCCTGACACCTTTGACAATCTCAAGTCTATCCTTGGCACCATCTCAGACATCAGGGATATGTCCCTTGATGTAGAAATAAGATTCACTGATATCAAAGAAAGATACAGAACACTGGCCATGTACAAAGTGGAGGTACTGTGTGTTTTATGGTCAGCTATTGTCCATTGAAAGCATACATTGATTTTTGTTTCCATTGTTGAACTTGTTGTGCTCCATTTTTCTATGTGTAGGTTGGGAAGGATGAAGTAGAGCTGGCAAACAAAATTGATCAGATGTGGAATGACCTGTTTGCAGAAGCTAAAAAAGTGGATCAAAGTCTGACAGAAGTCAAAAAATCATTTACTCAGGTAAGGCATCACACCTACCCAATAAGAAAATGCAAATTTTAGAAAAGCACATTTACACTGTTATTCTCCCTCTATTACACTCAAAGATTACAAATGAGAAGACTTATGAGTTCAAGCAGGAGTTGTCAATCTTTGCTGAAAGCTTCTATATGCATGGCCCTGGAGCTATAGGAGACAATTTGGACAAAGGTATTCGAGCACTTCAATCCTGCATTCAGTTGTAGAATTGCCAAAATGAAACGTTGTAGGAGGCACCAGTCTGTTGCTTGTTTTTTGCAGGACTGGCCATCATGGGATCATATGAGGCAGACCTTGCTAAAATAGTTGCGGGACGGCAGGAGCTTGCTAATGCTGAGAAGCTGTTGGACTTACCAGTCACCATGTACCCTGAAGTTGTCAGAATTCAGAAGGACATGCAGGGCTTGAGACAGATATATGACATATATAAAGCTCAGAAGGTGCAGTGTGATGGATATTAAAAACATCAAACATGTTTTCATTTATACATATAGTTCTTGTTTTTTAAGTATTTAATGTGTTTGTAATCATTTCTTCCAGGATGCAAAATCAGAGTGGTCTCAGACCTTGTGGGTGGACTTAAACATCCAGGTGCTACAGGATGGAATAGAGGGTTTCATCAAAAGCTTAAGGCAGCTACCCAAAGATGTACGTGCATTGCCAGTGGCCTTCTACCTCGAAGGGCATATGAAGGAATTCAAAGAGTCTCTGCCACTTTTGCTCGATTTGAAAAATGAGGCCCTCAGAGACAGGTCAGTCTGTAGAACCTAACAACAAAATGCCAGTTAATAGCAAAGTAGAGGATGTCGAAAGCCTATGTAGACAAGGATTTAAATACATAAATATGTCAAATAAAACACTAAATAAAGATTTGCATGTTTTTATATTTTGAACTGCAGACACTGGAAGGAGCTGATGGAAAAGACTGGCACTAGCTTTGAGATGAACCCTGACAGCTTCACGTTGGAGAACATGTTTGCTATGGAGTTGCACAAATATGCAAATGTCATTGGTGACATTTGCATATTTGCTGTAAAAGAGCTCAGTATTGAGAAGGCAAGCTTGCATCTTTCTGAATGATAGCGAACAGGAGTTCGGCATTAGTGCTGTCATTTTACCAGTAAAATTATAATAATGTTATAAAATATTATATCTGTATGTTCATTTGTGTATGTGCTTCTAGGGAGTAAAGGAGGTTGTGAAGACCTGGGAAAACATGAGGTTTAGTGTACTGCCCTATTTTAAAGGCACTCAGAATCGTGGTTATATTCTGGGTGCAGTGGATGAAATCCTTTTGAATGTGGACAACGATGCCATGAACTTACAAAGCATGGCAGGCAGCCGTTTTGTGGGACCCTTCCTTGCTACTATACAACAATGGGAAAAAGACCTGTCACTTATAAGTGAAACCATAGAGGTCAGTATGAGCCGACAAATCTCAGATGACACTTCAGCTGATCCATAATATCCCTACTGAATAAATATTTCTTGCACAGGTATGGTTACTAGTACAACGAAAATGGATGTACCTCGAGAGCATATTTATTGGAGGAGATATTCGCTCACAGTTACCCGAGGAAGCCAAGAAATTTGATAATATTGACAAAAAGTTTAAAGAGGTGAGTTTTGTTATAACATTTAATGTAAGCAGCACTGGACTTCCCAAAACATTATTTTCTTAGGACAGGAGTATTAATAGTGATGTATCTGACTCAGGAGAGGGAGCAGATTGTCCACCCCACAGGGTTAGCAGGTCAATCTCCATCTCCTTGAGGCCACATGGCCGTGGACCCCAACTTGCCCCTGTGTTTGTGTCACTAACCTTTGTTTGAAAAAAATAGTTGCCAAATGATGAAATGAAAATGTATTTTTTGTGTAGATAATGACTGACACAGTGAAGGGCCCAAACATAAGGTGGTGTTGCCTGACTCCCAATCGGCTAACAGACCTGCAGGCACTGAGTGATGGTTTAGAGAGGTGTCAGAAGAGTCTTAATGACTACCTGGACTCCAAGAGGAATGCTTTTCCTCGTTTCTTCTTCATCTCTGATGATGAACTGCTTAGCATCCTTGGGAGTAGTGACCCTGCCTGCGTCCAGGAGCACATGATCAAGGTAACAAGGAGGAGGAAACAGACATAAGGCTTTTGTGTGAAGCATTTTTCTTATATAAGTGTATGTGTATTAATTTTGTTCCACAAGATGTATGACAACATAGCATCTCTGAGGTTTGATGTGGGAAGCAATGGGGAGACAGTAGCTGGAGCTATGGTGTCTGCTGAGGGTGAAGTGATGGAGCTGAGGAAACCCATCCCAGTGGAGGGAAAAGTGGAGGAGTGGATGACGGGAGTATTACTGGAGATGAGGAGCACTAATAGACTTATCACCAAGGAAGCAATCTTCCACTACTGTGAAGACAGGAGCAGGTGTGTAAATGCATCTTTGGCAGTGTCAGTGTAAATAAGTCATGTCTGCTTCACATGTCTCCTTCCCATGTCTCCTAGGGTGGATTGGATGTTGCTGTACCAAGGCATGGTAGTTCTGGCTGCAAATCAAGTGTGGTGGACGTGGGAAGTAGAGGATGTTTTTAAAAATGTGAAGAAAGGAGAGAAGCACGCATTGAAGAAATATGCCAAGAAAATGCACCAACAGATTGATGAGCTGGTGACACGCATTACACAACCTATGAAGAAAAATGACAGACGAAAGATCAACACTGTGCTTATCATTGATGTCCATGCAAGAGACATTGTTGACAGCTTTGTACTAAACAGGTAAACTTTGCCATTTTTTTCTTCATTTGACATAACAGTGTAGCTCATGTTCGAAGGTGAATTGAAATAAATACTAATTCTTTTCTGTTTCCAGTATAATGGATGCACAAGAGTTTGAGTGGGAAAGCCAATTGAGATTCTACTGGGTTCGGGAACACGACAACCTTTTTGTGCATCAGTGCAGTGCTTCGTTCTCTTACGGATATGAATACATGGGGTTGAATGGCCGATTGGTTATAACCCCACTAACAGACCGTATCTACCTTACCCTTACGCAGGTTTGCAAATTTGTTTCAACCAACCCCCAGACAGATCCACATAAGTTGTTAGGTCATCTTGCTTTGTCTGTAAGTCTATGTATATGTTTGTGATGCAGGCCCTCTCCATGTACCTGGGTGGAGCTCCTGCTGGACCAGCTGGTACAGGCAAGACAGAGTCCACAAAAGATCTGGCCAAGGCTTTAGGCCTGCTGTGTGTTGTTACAAACTGTGGTGAAGGCATGGACTATATGGTAAGAAACCTAAACTTGAAGAGCCAGTAGTTTCTGAATTTATAAAATAAATGTATTAAGAAGTATGTTGCAGAATGTTCATGCTCTTCTACACCACTAAAAACAGATACTAGTGTTTTTCCTTGAATCCATTTATTCTGTGTGTGCAGGCTGTCGGTAAAATCTTCTCTGGCCTTGCCCAGTGTGGAGCTTGGGGCTGTTTTGATGAGTTCAATCGTATTGATGCGTCGGTGTTGTCAGTTATCTCTTCTCAAATCCAGACTATCCGCAATGCTCTCATTCTGCATGTTAAAAGGTTTCAGGTTAGTCTGTTGTAGTTATGCAGATCTAATATTTTTTTCAACAAGAAATTGAGTTCAAGAGATGACAATTTATCTTCATAGCCTATACACAGAGGTTTTACTGACTGCTGCTCACCCTGAACCATCTCTTTCTTACTATGCATGTCAGTTTGAAGGGCAAGAGATCAGCCTGGATGACCGCATGGGCATTTTCATCACCATGAACCCAGGCTATGCTGGACGCACAGAGCTGCCAGAATCAGTCAAAGCTCTCTTCAGGCCTGTGGTTGTCATTGTGCCTGATCTGCAGCAGATTTGTGAGATAATGCTCTTCTCTGAGGGCTTCTTAATGGCTAAGGTAAGGTTGCAC
>OMLM01000379.1:24628-39599 GCA_900302695.1 Helostoma temminkii
TACAGCTGCTTGCACTCTGTAGTGTCATAGCCTCTGATGGACCAAGAGAAAGTGTATTCAAAAGCCAAACTTCACAAACACACACACACACACACACACACACACACACACACTTAACATTACACTGTATTCAGGTGATGCTTTCATCCTAAGCACTGTATAATGAACCATACACTGCAAGAATAGTGCAATGTAAAATATCTATATATGTGTTCTTAGGTAAGGATTATTGATCATGAATTATTTGAACATGCCCTGAATTAATATTATTTATATCAATATTTAAGGATTTGCGATATTTGGAAAATATACCCTGAACACTAGTGACTTCTTACCTATGCATTCTGTATGTCAAATCCTCATAGTGGATTTTATCAGTTCACTTTTGTTTAATGTGTTTAGGTGTTGGCAAAGAAGATGACAGTGCTGTATAAACTGGCTCGAGAACAGCTGTCCAAGCAGTCTCATTATGACTTCGGCCTGCGTGCCCTAAAGTCTGTCCTAGTGATGGCAGGAGAGCTGAAGAGAGGCTCTCCAGACCTCAGTGAGGTAAAAGCTAATGAACATGTTTCATTTTCATACAGTATATAGAATACTTTTTGCCTTAATTAGTATGGAATCATGTATAAAGTGAAGCTTGACTGCTGTACAGTTTTACAGAATTTTATAATATAATTTTCCATCTTTTATCTTCACAGGATGTGGTGTTGATGCGTGCTCTCAGGGACATGAATCTGCCAAAGTTTGTGTTTGAGGATGTGCCTCTGTTCCTCGGGTTGATCTCAGACTTGTTCCCTGGACTGGACTGTCCTAGAGTTCGCTATCCCAACTTCAATGATGCTGTGGAGCAGATCCTGCAAGGGAACAAATATGTCATACTGCCTAACCAGGTGTCTACTTTGAAATATATGCTTTTTTAAACCAAATTCAAGAATGCTGGGTCTCACTGAAGAGAATTAACTTCAACATATGTTGATTTTAAAATGTTCTTTTTGCTGTCTGTAATTTCAGGTGGATAAAGTGGTGCAGATGTATGAGACAATGATGACCAGACACACTACTATGATTGTAGGGCCAACAGGGGGAGGGAAGTCGGTGGTGATCAGCACATTATGTCAAGCTCAGACCAAGTCAGTGTCAGTTTACATCATCCAAGGTTACTCTACCTTCCTGATGTTTTGTGTGGACAATATTAGCGTTTATTTTATTTCATCACTAGGTTGGGGTTGCACACCAAGATGTATGCCCTGAATCCTAAAGCCATGAGTGTCATTGAACTTTATGGTGTTCTGGACCCTGACACTCGAGACTGGACTGATGGGATCTTATCCAACATTTTTCGTGACATCAACAAGCCTACCGACAAACAAGAGAGAAGGTTGAAAAAAACTTAAAGAAAACATTTAATCAGTCAGCTGATTAGGTTGGCAATAAGAGTCAGTACCACTTAAAGACATGTACTTTGACTCACAGGTACATCCTGTTCGACGGGGATGTAGATGCTCTGTGGGTTGAGAATATGAATTCAGTGATGGATGACAACAAACTTCTTACTTTAGCCAATGGAGAACGGATCCGTTTACAGGGTCACTGTGCCCTGCTCTTTGAGGTTTGTCTGTGTTTCAAAGATTTTTGTCAGCAGAATACATGTTGCAACTATCAGAGCACATTGTAATAAAACTTCACTATCACAGGTGGGAGATCTGCAGTATGCTTCCCCTGCTACTGTTTCACGCTGTGGTATGGTTTTTGTTGACCCCAAAAACCTGAGATACACCCCCTACTGGCAAAGATGGGTGAACGACCGACCTGACTCAGTATGTAAAAAAAACTCACACACCATGTAGAAATTGTCATTATAATTTGATTATAACTCAACACTGTCAACACTGTCTCAACACTCATTTTTTCTAGGAACAAGAAGTGCTCAGCAAACTGTTTGAGAAATATGTGCACAGCTCTATTGGTATGATTGTGGATGGTATTGTTGATGGCAAACAGGGACAAAAACTTAAGACTGTTGTCCCTCAGACAGACCTCAATATGGTAAGTTTGTTTTATCTTTCTCATGTGCACTCTATTGCCTGTATTGTTGTATTTCTGCATGGAAAATAAATGAAGAATATTATAGTCCCCATATCCAGACTACTTGGATTAATTGCACATGTGACTCTTCAGGTGACTCAGCTGTGCTTGATATTGGATGCACTGCTTGACAGTGAGAGCAGCAGTGCTGATGTCCTGGAGTGTTTCTTCCTGGAAGCTATGTACTGTTCACTTGGGGCCACGTTGTTGGAGAGTGGCAGGATCAAGTTTGATGAATTTATTAAAAGGCTGTCCTGCTTAACCATGGTGCATGATGAGAAAGCCCTAGCTGGACCTGGTGAAATCCCAGGTAAAATGCAAGAATTTCTTATTAAATGGTGAATATCAGCACACCACATCAAATGTGTGCATTTTACCAAACCCCTTTTTAGATACAGTTAATAAATGTTTCGGGAGATATAATTACATATACAGTAATATGATGTAAAAAACAACATCATGGTAAAAGCCTACTTTTAGACCATTTTATCCTCGGATATATGTACTTAAGGAAAGTGTGTTTTATCATGCCTAAGTTACTGCTAATAAAGTTTCTGCATCCATACAGGTTACCTCCCCACTCTGTATGATTTCCATTTTGACGGAACACAGGAAAAGTGGGTTCCCTGGAGTTCCTTGGTCCCCAAATATATTTACAGCCCTGATATTAAATTTGCTGACATCCTAGGTAAAGGTTTATTCTGTGAACTGTAAAGTGAAAAATCATGCATTCATACCACTGAACTGTAGTGTAATGTACTTCAACCTTTTGTTCATCCTTACACTTTGAATCCATCACCTTTTGCTCTAGTGCCAACTATTGATACTACAAGAACAAGCTGGATCCTGGAACAGATGGTGAAGATAAATAGGCCAGTGCTTTTGGTCGGGGAGTCTGGCACTTCCAAGACTGCCACCATTCATAACTTCCTGAAGAACCTAAATACAGATGCAACAGTGAGTTCGCTATCTAACCATGTTGTCCAGCGTTTTGTTGTTTTAGTTCAAATCATTTACTTTATTCCCTTATGTTTCTAGATTGCTCTCACCATCAACTTCTCATCCAGAACCACATCAATGGACCTTCAGAGGAACCTAGAGGCCAGTGTGGAGAAGAGGACCAAAGAGATCTATGGGCCTCCAATGGGGAAGAGATTGTTGGTTTTTATGGATGATATGAATATGCCAAAGGTACTTGATCCAAGTACTCAATTAAGTGTCCTTTTCCCTTTATTCTGGGAAAGACCATGCTTGTGTGATTGACATTATTGTATAATTGTTCAGGTGGATAATTACGGCACACAACAGCCTATTGCACTTTTGAAGCTGTTGTTGGACAGAGGAGGCCTATATGACAGAGGGAAGGAGCTTAACTACAAAATCCTCAAGGATCTTGGTTTTATGGCTGCTATGGGGAAGGCAGGAGGAGGGAGGAATGAGGTGGATCCCAGATTCACCTCACTCTTCAGTGTCTTCGGCATTCCCTTCCCCTCATTGGAATCCCTCCACAATATCTATGCTTCTATTCTAAAAGGCCACACTACAGTGAGTATCTATTTCTCACATAAATCCATACATAACAGAATCCCAATCATTAATATCACTCAAATATTTTAGCTATTTGAGGATGCCATAAAGAAGATTTGTGATAAACTCACCTCCTGCACTTTGGAACTGTACAATACTATCATCAAAGAAATGCCACCCACTCCCTCCAAGTTCCACTATATCTTCAACCTGAGAGACCTGTCAAGAGTCTACAATGGACTGACTCTCACCAAACCTGACAGGTTTGATTTTGCACTTTCACTATATAATTCACAGAAATGTTGAAATAGGAAGTCAGTGTCTCTATATGTTTTCCTTTTTCCTGATTTATCTCTAACAGGTTTTTGACTGTCACCCAATATGTGCGTGTCTGGAGAAATGAGTGCTTGAGAATATTCCATGACAGGCTCATTGATGAAACTGACAAAGCCATGGTATTGATAATAATATTTATTGACTGCAGGGACTATATGGGGATACAATATGTGTTCCTCAAACTGTAGTTATGTGCATTCAAGTCTATATACCTGTATACTAAATAGTCTAGAGATCTTGCAGTTTCCATATGTACCCAATGAGTTTTTTTTGCCATTAGGTCCAAGGCTACATAAAAAACTTGACTGAAGAGCATTTCAAGTCAGACATGGAGGCAGTTATGAGGGACCCAATTCTTTTTGGAGACTACAGAACAGCCCTCAGTGAGACTGAACCAAGGGTCTATGAAGATATACAGGATTATGATGCTTCAAAAGCTCTGTTTCAGGTATTGTCAACTTATTAAGTGTGTTATTAACTATGACCTCAGTCTAATGTTCATTTTGGAAGAGCAATAATATATATCCATTTATACTGTGATTAAGTATACTGAATGTTTTTGTATTGTGCAGGAAATCCTGGAGGAATACAATGAAAGAAAGTTGAGGATGAACTTAGTACTGTTTGACGATGCTCTGGAACATCTGACCCGGGTGCACCGTATCATCCGCATTGATCGAGGCCATGCATTGCTTGTCGGCGTGGGAGGCTCTGGCAAGCAGTCTCTCACAAAGCTTGCTGCCTTCACTGCTGGTTGTGAGGTTGTAAAAAAACACAACCAGAGGTCAAATGCATCTCAATGACATATTTTCATATATCATGTCATATATGCTACAATTACATGCATGTATCATGTCAGGCAATGTGGACATGTGAACACAAGATATAACACCACCTGTATTTCTATTTTTATTAATTACCATAAGATTGTGTCATTTTGATTTAGTCAGGTAATAGAATGTGGCTTTCACAGGTGTTTGAAATAACGCTGAGCAGAGGATACAGTGAGTCAAACTTCCGTGATGACCTGAAAACACTGTATTTGAATCTTGGCATTGAAAATAAGAAGACAGTGTTCCTCTTTACTGATGCCCATGTTGCTGAGGAAGGCTTCTTGGAACTCATTAACAACATGCTCACCTCAGGTATGATATCACTGCAACCTCCCAGCTCACACTACGCCTATCTTTCTTGAAAGGTTACAGCTGTAGTTCTCTAATCATGCTCCCTTTTTCAAGGCATTGTTCCTGCATTGTTCCCTGATGATGAGAAGGAATCAGTCCTTAACCAGCTTCGCGATGAGGCTCTTAAAATGGGAGCAGGTCCTTCTAAAGAGAGTGTGTGGCAGTACTTTGTCAACAAAAGTGCCAACAACCTACACATTGTTTTAGGCATGTCTCCAGTGGGAGACACCCTGAGAACACGCTGCAGGAACTTCCCAGGTGAAATTCAGTGCTAAGCTTCACTTGATTTTAAAATTAGATTTGATTTTGTTTTACTAAGTGTGTGTATGTTTTTCTCAGGACTGATGAACAACACTGTGATAGACTGGTTCCTACCATGGCCTCCACAGGCGTTACTTGCAGTGGCTCAGTCTTTCCTTGGTGTGTAACACATCTTTTTAAAAATATTTTTTATGGAGACATCCATTTGAGGGAGTTCAATACTTTATTTAGCTGTAATGAGACATACAGGAGCAAAATGATCTCTGCATCTACATCATGTTTTTAAAATTTAAATTTAAATTTGTTTTTCTTTTGTCAGGTGAAAATCCGATGATTCCTGTGGCACATTCTGCAGAAGTGATAGCTCATGTGTGCATGGTCCACAGCTCTGTGGACGACTATAGCAAGCTTTTCCAACAGAAACTCCGACGTAGTAATTATGTAACGCCAAAGAACTACTTAGACTTCATTAATACTTATTCTAACCTCTTGGAGGAAAAGAACCAATTCATCCTGGGTGAGACCATGTCATATTTTGTTTCTGTGAGAAGGCTTAGACTGATGCCAAACAGTTTCTGTGAATTGACATGTTTATGAAGTTTTCAGAGGCCTATTATTTTTTTTATCACCTGTTCCAGCTCAATGCAAACGTCTAGAAGGAGGCTTAGATAAACTGAAGGAGGCCAGTGAGCAGCTGGCTGAGCTGAATGTCAAGCTAGCAGAGCAGAAGGTGGTCCTCGCTGAAAAGTCCACAGCTTGTGAGGCCCTGCTGAATGAGATTGCCACAAACACAACTGTAGGTCAGTGAGCACTTATATCTTTTAACATGGGATTCTAATAAAGATAGTGTACTGTAGACTTCCAAAGGTCAGGACAGCTGACCTGCTTCTTAACAAAAACTTGTCCTTTTAGCTGAGGAGAAAAAGGTCCTGGCAGAAGATAAAGCCAAAGAGATTGAAGAGCAGAACAAAGTGATTGCCGTTGAGAAACAAGAAGCCGAAAGTTCCTTGGCTGAGGCTCTGCCAGCATTAGAGGCAGCTCGCAATGCCCTGCAAGACCTGGAAAAATCTGATGTCACTGAGATTCGGTAAATTCCCCTAACTCAGACTTCCATGTCATTGTATTGTTGAAGAAGTTTGCATCAATGGCCAAATTCATCAGGATGAATGAATACAGTGATATCTGTAACCATAAGTACCCATGCTAAATCTCTGTAAAGAAAAGCCGATGATAATACAAAACACTGTACAGGGTGTTGAATAATATTCTAAAATCTTAAGTCGAATGTGCAACTAATGACAAAACAAACCTAAAAAGCTACTTTTCCCTCTGTTATTCAATTCTGCCTTTGACCAGGGGTAGTCAGGTTATCATGCTGGGTGACAAGGAGATGGTGCAAACTTTAAATTATATCTAAACACCAAACTGGTTACTCGAATTATTCTCCATCAGTTTTTAGATAAGCCATGGTCATTATCTATACAGGTAAGGTAACCACTGGCAACCATAGTTCATGCATTTTTCTGCCATTGTGCAGATCCTTTGCAAAGCCACCCAAACAGGTGCAGGTGGTTTGTGAGTGCATCTTGGTGCTGCGCGGCTACAAGGAGATCAGTTGGCAGTCAGCCAAGGGGATGATGTCCGAGGCTAACTTCCTGCGCTCGCTGATGGAGATGGACTGTGATTCCATAAATAACAACCAGGTCAGGACTGTGAGGGGTAAGTCAGTTTAATGATTAGTGGACACCAATCAAAAATTAATTATATCCATGTATTGTATAGGTGGATTTGCTTTAATTAAGTGTGTCACTGTTTTCTTTGCAATTTCCTGTGGCTAGGCTTCCTAAAGAACCTGCAGACAAGCTTTGAGGAGATGCAAGCCATCAGTAAAGCTGGCTCAGGGATGCTCAAGTTTGTCGAGGCTATCATGGGTTATTGTGAAGTTGCCAGAGAGATCAAACCCAAGAGGGAGAAGGTAAGATAGGGTTTGTGATATATTATCTCATGCAGAAGAAACACAAATAAAACTGCTATATTTCCAATTTGTTTCAGGTGGCACGTCTAGAAAAGAACTTTTTTCAGAGTAAACGGGAGCTGGAGCGCATTCAGAGTGAGCTTAGCAATATTCAGAGAGAGTTGCAGGCACTTGGAGAGAAGTACCAATCAGCTATTGAAGAGAAGCGTCTGCTGCAGGAAGAGGCTGAGCTCATGGAGAGGAGGCTCATAGCAGCTGACAAACTTATCTCAGGCCTGAGCTCTGAGAATGAACGGTGAATCTGTATAACATGTAACATGTAAAGAGTCACAATACCAAACAACCCTGTTAATACTTGTACTTTATGCTTTTTTTGTAATCTTATGTCAATCATGCATTTGTCTTTCCACTAATCACTTTTTACTTTTTTGTCTTTTCAACTGTCCCCACACAGGTGGATGCAAGATTTAGAGGAGTTGAAGCAGCGGCGTGTGCGACTCCTGGGTGACTGCCTTATATCTGCTGCTTTCCTCAGCTATGAAGGGGCCTTCAGCTGGGATTTCAGGAACGAAATGGTATACCAAGTATGGGTTAAGGATGTGCAAGAGAGAAGCATCCCACTGAGCCAGCCTTTCAGAGTGGAAACCCTTCTTACTGATGAAGTAGAAATCAGCAGGTGAGGAATGAGTGGTCATGACAGATTATTCAACGATGACTATGAAGACAATGAGGTTAGTCAAATAAACCTCATGTGATACTGTAGGTGGGGTTCAGAGGGCCTGCCTCCAGATGAGCTGTCAGTGCAGAATGGAATCCTCACAACCAGAGGGAGCCGCTTTCCGTTGTGTATTGACCCTCAACAGCAAGCCCTCAACTGGATTAAGAAAAAAGAGGAAAACAATAAACTCAAGGTATGAAACATTTCATACTGATGCCTGACAACAGCACTTTGGAAAGAGGCATATGATGCAGTTGTGATGCAGTTACTTTTTTTCCCCCAGATCTCATCTTTTAATGATCCAGACTTCCTGAAGCAGCTGGAGATAGCCATTAAATATGGCTTCCCATTCCTTTTCCAAGATGTTGATGAATACATAGATCCTGTGATTGATAATGTCCTGGACAAGAATTTAAAAGGAGCAGAGGGTAGACAGGTTATCATGCTGGGTGACAAGGAGGTGGACTATGATCCAAACTTTAAACTGTATCTTAACACCAAACTGGCAAACCCGAAGTATTCTCCATCAGTTTTTGGAAAAGCCATGGTCATTAACTATACAGGTAAGGTCCTTCGCACTGGCAACCATAGTTTATGTCTGTGACATTTTAACAGCATGTACTAAATCCTTTGTGTGTCTGTGCCTGCCTGTGTATTGTATGCATGTTACATGTAGTGACGCTGAAGGGCCTGGAGGACCAGCTGCTGAGTGTTATCATGGGCTTTGAGAAGAAGGAGTTGGAGGAACAGCGTGAACGTTTGATCCAAGAGACAAGTGACAATAAGAAGCTGCTGAAGAACCTTGGGGACTCACTGCTCAGGGAGCTGGCCACATCTACAGGCAACATGTTGGATAACACAGAGCTGGTTCACACACTGGAGGAAACAAAGTTGAAATCCAATGAGGTCAGTTGATTACATCAAGCATCAGTAAAGTCAAGGAAAATTTGAGGTTTCACTCTAGTGATTAATCTTAGTGTTTAACTTTTTTGATGATTGGATCATTAGGTATTTGAGAAACTAAAATTGGCTGAAAAGACATCTATGGACATCGATAAACTCAGAGACGGCTACCGACCTGCTGCCAAACGAGGTGCTATTCTGTTCTTCGTACTGACAGAAATGGCTCTGGTTAACAGCATGTATCAGTACTCTCTAGCCTCCTACCTTGAAGTGTTTGGCCTCTCACTGCGCAAATCCCTGCCTGACTCTACCCTGAACCAAAGACTGAAGAACATAATGAACACTCTGACATACAGTGTTTATAACTATGGCTGCACAGGTAAAATAATGAACTCTGATTAATGGCATGAGGGCGAAGAACTGTATTTATGTTTATTTCGTAGATTTTATAATCTGAACTGATTTTATATCCTTAGGTCTGTTTGAGAGACACAAGCTGCTCTTTTCCTTTAACATGACAATTAAGATTGAGCAGGCAGAAGGGAGGGTGCCTCAGGAAGAGTTGGATTTCTTTATAAAGGGTGAGATATTCAGAGAAGTTTCACTCTAAAATATTTAAGTGCTGTACAGTGAACACATACAAATGTGTGTGGACACAAGCTAATTCTCGTGGTTTTCCTCCTCATGTGCAAAGGTAATCTATCTCTGGAAAAGAGCAAGCGTAAAAAGCCTTGTGCCTGGCTTTCAGACCAGGGCTGGGAGGACATAGTGAAACTTGCAGAGCTCTTTCCTGAACAGTTTGGCTGTCTGCCTGATGATGTGGAGAACAATTGCACTGACTGGAAGTCTGTAAGTGACTAGAATCACAGGAGTCGCTGTAGGCATATTACTTGCGAGTTTAACCCTCTGTTTTATCCTCAGTGGTATGACTTAGATGGACCAGAACAGGCTCCGTTCCCT
Source organism: Helostoma temminkii (assembly GCA_900302695.1). Taxonomy (NCBI): domain Eukaryota; kingdom Metazoa; phylum Chordata; class Actinopteri; order Anabantiformes; family Helostomatidae; genus Helostoma; species Helostoma temminkii. The sequence continues at coordinate 34,578 of OMLM01000379.1, forward strand.
ATGAAGTACGAGGGAAGCCTCACAGCCTTTCAGAAGCTGGTGTTGCTGCGCTGCTTCCGTGTTGATAGAGTCTACAGTGCTGTGACTGACTATGTCATTGTCACCATGGGCGAGAAGTAAGATTTACTTCTGTTTTCCTTTCTTTTGAATAGAAAGCAGCAGAAAAAAGGCAAAACACTTTTGCACCATGATTCTATAGCTATATATTTTCTTGTATTTATACTCAGATATGTACAGCCCCCTGTGATCAGCATTGACGCAGTTTATGAACAGAGCACACCATCCTCCCCCATTGTCTTCATCCTGAGCCCTGGTTCCGATCCAGCCAGTGACCTCATGAAACTAGCAGAGAAGTCAGGCTTTGGAGGGAAGTTCAAGTTCCTTGCTATGGGTCAAGGCCAAGAGAAGGTACTGAACTCTTTTGCATCTCAAATATTTAGCTTTAAGTGACATGAGTATAGACATTACTAAGTAGCTACACTGAGTAATGAAAAGGCCGCAAAGACGTTGAGTGTTGAGTTGAATGTTCTGTACTTGTGATAAAGGTGGCACTGCAGTTGCTGGAATTGGCTGTGTCCCGGGGTCAGTGGCTAATGCTACAGAACTGCCACTTGCTGGTGAAGTGGCTGAAGGAACTGGAGAAGTCCTTAGAGAGGATCACCAAACCCAACCCCAACTTCCGTTTGTGGGTGACTACCAACCCTATCAAGGATTTCCCTATTGGCATACTGCAGAAGTCTCTAAAGGTGAAAGAGGTTTTCTCTTTACTTAAAGCAGTGTTCTCTTCAAATAGATTGTAGATAGCAGAGGTAACATTTTAATAATTGTCAATAACAATGATTATTTTGAAATTGTCATTATACCTTAATATTCTGTGCAGGTGGTGACTGAGCCTCCCAACGGTCTCAAGCTCAACATGAGAGCCACATACTCTAAAATCTCCCATGAGGCCTTGACTGAGTGCCCACACCCTGCCTTCCGCAGCCTGGTGTATGTGCTGGCCTTCTTCCATGCAGTGGTGCAGGAGAGACGCAAATACGGCAAGATTGGTTGGAATGTGCCGTACGACTTTAATGAATCTGACTTCTTCGTAAGTGGCATCGGACTCATTTACAATATGCCAAGAATAATCTGCTTTGTCAGACTTATTAGTCTTTATTTAGGTGATGTTATACCAGATATAATTCACTTCAATGTTTTAAACAACTATACTCAGGTTTGTATGGAGATCCTGAATACGTACTTGACCAAAGCTCACAACCAGGGAGACAGCAATATTCCCTGGGGCAGTCTTCGATACCTTTTTGGGGAGGTAAGGCTAAATTCACCGTGTTTCAATAAATTGTGTCTATTCTGCCACCTGATGCTAAATTAACATGTGTATTTAATGTGTTATAGGTGATGTATGGTGGGCGAGCCATAGATAGTTTTGATCGCAGAATCCTGACTGTGTACATGGAAGAGTACTTTGGAGACTTCCTCTTTTATACCTTTCGCTGCTTCTACTTCTTCAGCAACAAGGATGTAGAATACAAGATTCCTCCTTATGGGCCCAAGAAAATATATGTTGGTCTGTACTTGACAGTCTCTTAATTTAAGAAAAGAACATTAACAGTCATCACTCACAACTTTACAATGTTATAATATGTTACAGGTGAAATTGAGAAAATGCCACTGGCGAACACGCCAGAGGTCATGGGCCTCCATTCTAATGCAGGGATAGGCTATTACACACAGGCAGCCAAAGACATGTGGACTCACCTAATAGATCTGCAGCCCCAGACAGGTATAGTTTGGCGTTTTAATTCCTCTTGCTTTATTCTGTTTGCCACCACACAAGTGTTTCTTGTAGAAGAGCCTTTACACACTTGTATGCCTTAGGTGAATTTGGTGGAAGCATCAGTAGGGATGAATACATCAGCCAGGTGGCGCAGGACATTCAGAACAAGCTGCCCAAGGTGTTCGACATGGACGTCATTCGTAAAAAGTTTGGAATGGATCTTTCTCCGACCTCAGTGGTGCTGCTGCAAGAACTAGAGCGCTTCAATAAACTAGTGATCCGCATGCAGCGTTCTCTGGCCGAGTTGCAGAGGGTGAGAAACAGTGTTGATGCACAACAAGATGCTGGCAAAAACAAACAGAGTTTTAGATTTGTTGTGATTGTCTTGTGTCTCCTAGGCCTTGGCTGGTGAGGTGGGTATGAGCAGTGAGTTGGATGAGGTTTCTTGGGCACTTTTCAATGGTCACATCCCTGCCATTTGGAAAAAGTTAGCACCTGACACTCTTAAGTCCCTCGGCAACTGGATGAGCCATTTCAAGAGACGTTATGAACAGTATCGCTGCTGGGTGAGGACAGACACAAAAAAAAAATCACAGCTCTTTTTTGCTTTGTGTTTTCGCCTGACATTACACAGTAGTTAATAAACAAGTCGTATCTTGTGTCCACCAGGTGGATGATGGAGAACCAAAGGTTATGTGGTTATCAGGTCTCCACATCCCTGAGTCCTACCTGACTGCTCTGGTCCAAGCTGCATGCAGGAAAAATGGTTGGCCTCTGGATCTGTCCACACTGTACACACAGGTGACCCAGTACCAGAGTGAAGATGAAGTCAGTGACAGACCTGGACAGGGTAATGAAATGCCACTCCCCATGTGTATACATCATGATTTATACTGAGTTATAAAGACTGTTTTTCCTGCAGGCTGCTATGTGTCTGGCCTGTATCTGGAGGGAGCAGACTGGGATGTGGAGAAGGGCTGCCTCGTGAGGAGTAAACCGAAGGTTCTGGTTGTTGAACTGCCCATTCTCAAAGTCATCCCCACAGAGGCACACCGTCTCAGGTTACAGGTGTGAACCACAGGCAGCACAGTCTAACATTTAGTTCACTGTTTTGATTGTTTCTCCTGACTTGTCTGTTCTTGTGTGTTTTGTGCCACAGAATACACTGCGGACACCAGTGTACACCACGTCCTTACGGAGAAATGCAATGGGTGTGGGACTGGTGTTTGAGGCAGACCTATGTACCACTATGCACTACTCCCACTGGGTGCTCCAGGGAGTTTGTTTATGCCTGAACGCTGACTAAATACAGCCCTCTGCCTCACATACAGTACATGGTAAGCTCACAAAGTCGTGTTAATTAATAGTTTCTGCTCTCATAGAGGAACCAGATTTTAATACACTTTGCCTATGACCAGATGACTAGAAATCAATGTAGACTCAGGTTTTTTGACACAGTAATTCATAGCTTTCATTATTTTCTCACTAGGTGGCAGCAGGTAACAGCACTGTGCGCTTCACTCTGGACAGTAGCTCCAGGGATTTCTCACTGGTGTGGCAGTGCCAACAGGTTAAAGTGGATCAAGCCTACTACTACCACTACTGTTTATTAATGAATAAATAAAATTTTTCTCTTTTGTAGACAAAATAAGTCTGGATTCAGTGCATTTAAAAAAATGGTCAGTAAAGGCAGAATATTTCTGCTGAACTTGTAAGAGGAGCAGCTGCTGCATTCAGTGGAAAATGTAACAGTGACCGAAGGCTGCTGAAGTTTTACACTTCACCCAAGCAGCTTTTCTCTGCTGTATGGGTCACTGTGTATGCTGTATTGTAGCAGCTAACAAGTGCAAAAACAAATCTGGAGCAGCACTGAGTAATCACTGCTGCTGAGGTCAGCATGCCAAAGCAGGTGAAGTTTACGCCTAAGAATCAGACACCCCCCCGGAGGATCTGGCAGCTGGTGGGGCAGTGAGGTCACAGAAACACAGAAATAAAAAAACTTCAACAGTTTTGAAGGATAACATGTGCAACATTCATCATGTAGCCTGAGTCGTGTGTGTGCAGCTGTAATCAAGGATATGGTAGTTAGACTAAACTGTGACCTAAAGGTGGAATTCATCATAACACAAACAACCAACAGCATGAAAATACGTTACATCTTTCCTTAAAAGTCCCTTCCCTCTTATGAGATCACTGTCATGAGTGTTGTGTTGCCTACAGTAAAAAGGCCCCTTCTGAACGGTGAAGGAAAACAGCTAGAGCCTTTTCAGGACATGTTTATGACCAAAGACAGGAGGGGAGGAACTGTGTTCCCCTCTTTAAAAGAGGGAAAGAATGGTGTGTTGTTTAATTAACCTACAGTTCATAGAAGCGAGTAGATCCTCACCTACACGGACAATAGGTGATGCAGCTCTTTCTGTTTGCATACTAAAGGGGAAGGAAATTAAGGAAACAGGAGAGTAACTATTCACAGGGAGAGATAAGGAAAAAATCCCCTCAGTAGAACAGAGCCATGTGTCTCCTCTCAGAGGTCAAAATTATTTTCAGCTGCCCGTGACTGGAGGGATTTACAATAACCCTAAATTCCGGCTTTGCACCATTGCCTCCGTCGAGTGGCCGTGTAAAATGCCAAAAGTGACCTGAGAAAAAAAAGTTTTTCCAGCCCCCATGCCTCTAATCCCAAACAGCTTCCATTTGTTGTGATTGAGAGCAGGTGGGTACAGCTCCATTCACTGTTTGCTGTTTTCACCCAGTAGCAAAGGCGATGGTTAGTGCCAGTCTGCGGTCAGCCGAGAACACCATAACTACAGTTCACCAGCCAGGTGCAGAGGCACAGCTCAGCACATGGGCCCTGAGAGGTGTAGTCACCCAGACCACAGATAGACGTCTGGTGTCCCAGTTTTCAGTTGCAGTGCCAGGTGTTTAGATTGGAGCAGGACTGCAGCCCTGTGGTTACTGGCTGCCTGCACAGTAAACCTGTGTGCCCCACATACAGAGAGGCTACATTCACCTCAACTAGTCTGTGCTGATAGACAGACAGATAGATAGATAGATAGACAGATAGATAGACAGACAGACAGGTAGATAGATAGATAGACAGACAGATGGATAGACAGACAGATAGTGTCACAATATGTGCTGAACTTTACTCTTTGGGTTTTTATATATATTATCAAATCCAATACTTAGTGAATGTTTGTCTTCACTTGTGTTCACCAAAAAAAAAAAAAAATTTTCTCCAG